>WAAB01023959.1:0-13540 GCA_013389865.1 Piaya cayana | reverse complement strand
TCAGGCTGGACATTAGGAAAAAAATTTTCCATGGAAAGGGTCATTGGGCAGTGTCAGAGGCTGCCCAGGGAGGGGTTGATTCACCTTCCCTGGAGGGGTTTAAGGGCCGGGTGGCCGAGGTGCTGAGGGACATGGGTTAGTGACTGATGGGAATGGTTGGACTTGATGATCCGGTGGGTCTATTCTAACCTGGTTGTTCTATGATCCCTGCCCATTCCCTACCAGCCCCCTGGCAGGTATCTGTGCTGCCCCAGGCCCAGAAATACACCAGAGGCATGTGCGGAGGCTTTGGGGTGGGATGTTCCCCCTCCTAGGCTGTAGCAGGGGGAGTACACAGCCCTGGGAAGGGGGGATGAACCCCCAAACCACCTGGTGCATCTAGGGCAGGAGCTGAGCAGCGAGTCGCTGGATGAAGGAGGGATCATAGAATCATGGAATGAGTTGGGACAGACCTCAAAGCCCCAGTTCCACCCCAGCCATGGGCAGGAACACCTCCCTCTGGATCAGGGGCTCCAAGCCCCATCCAACCTGGCCTTGAACCCCTCCAGGGATGGGGCAGCCACCACGGCTCTGGGAGGGACCCATCCCTCTGCTTGCACCCCCGAATGGCTGCGAGCAAAACCGTCCCGGGGGGGACCTCTAGCATCCCTGGGGCAGAACCCGTAGCGTCCCTGTGTGGGAGACCCACAGCATCCCGGAGGGGCCGATACAGCCCGGCTGCCCCAGTGCACAACAAAACTCACACAGCCCCAGCCCAAAACCTGCACCCCAGGGCTCCGTTGGGTGCTGGGGTGCAGGCTGAGCTCCGGAGCTGCCTGCAGGGGTGGCCCCCGCCAACAGCATCGTGTAAAATGCGTCCCTTGCCCAGCCCCGGTTGCTCCCAGGGGAGAAAAGAGGCAGAAGGGAATTACCCGAGCCGGGGATTTGCACAGGCCCAGGAGATTTGAAATAACCATAATCTGGCTGCGGGGTTTATTTTGGCGCAGCGGCGGCTGCCCAGCACCCTTGAGAGCGTCGCCAGGCTTGGGAGGGGGCTGGAGCGGGGATTAGAGGGTGCAGAGATGCTGGGAGGCACGTACGAGTCCCAGGGGTGCCCTGTGTCCTCTTCCCCCCCCCCAGCTCTGCCCGCCAGCCCAGATCTGGGGCAGCTGGAAAATGAGGAGGACGAAGCCTATTAGCAGCTCAGTGCCAGCGAAGCAGAAGCAAGGAGGGAAGCGGATTTATCGGTGGAAGGGGGCTGGGACCTTGAGCGATGGCTATATTGGTCCTGGGTTCTCCTAGGGGCTGCCAAGGTCGGGGCTGGGGGCCCCCCAGACCTTCTCCTTGGGCCGGACCCCTGTCAGGAGAGCATCCGTGGGTGCAGGGATGGGGATTGTCCCTGCGATGAGGATGTGCCTGGCTGTGGTGCCCCCCCCCCAGTGCGCACACACTGGCTGAAAAATAAGGAGAATGATCCTAACGTGGGCTCCCAGGCAGGAGTGGAGCATGGATGTGCTGAACTTCTGTAGCTCAAAGGGCTTTTCTACCCAGAAAAAAGTGTAGAAAGAGGCTGGGGGTGCAGTTGGGGGCACCCTGTGCCCTGTCTGAGCCTTCTTGGGGTCCTCTCTGAGGCATAAGGATCCTTGTGGGGTTGAGCTGTGGGTCCAAGACCTCGTGCCTCAGTTTCCCCAGCTGCTGAGGGCGGCTGCGGGTCCAAGAAGGGTTGAGCTGTGGGTCCAAGAAGGGTTGAGCTGTGGGTCCAAGACCTCGCGCCTCAGTTTCCCCAGCTGCCAAGGGTTGAGCTGTGGGTCCAAGAAGGGTTGAGCTGCGGGTCCAAGAAGGGTTGAGCTGTGGGTCCAAGACCTTGTGCCTCAGTTTCCCCAGCTGCCGAGGGTGGCTGCGGCTGTCGCGGAGGCAGGGCTGTCATTAAACCACTGTGGTTTTATCCCTTCTTCCCTCCACCGCAGCCCAAATCGAAGTGATCCCGTGCAAGATCTGCGGAGACAAGTCCTCGGGGATCCACTACGGCGTTATCACCTGTGAAGGCTGCAAGGTGAGCCTGGGGCTGGGGGCTGGAGGTGGGGGGGGGTGGCTGCAGGGGCTGGTGTCCCGCCGGGCACTTTCCCCAACACATTCCCCATCCCGAGCAGGGTTTTTTCCGGAGGAGCCAGCAGAACAACGCCAGCTACTCGTGCTCCCGGCAGAGGAACTGCCTGATCGACCGCACCAACCGCAACCGCTGCCAGCACTGCCGCCTGCAGAAATGCCTGGCGCTCGGCATGTCCCGCGATGGTGAGTGATGCCCGACATCTCCAGGGACCCGTCTGCTCCTCCTCGGAACCAGCTGGGCCCTCGAGGCCAGCTCAGGGGAAGGGAGAGGTCTGGGGAGCAGGAAATGCTTTTGCGTTTTCCACGGGGAGGTTTTAAATTGATTGTGTTCTGTTCAACCCAGGGTTGGTCCGGGGTGGGGGATGCATCAGGCAGGGTCCTGCACGGCTCAGGGCTCTTGCACCATCTAAACACAGAATCATAGAATCACCAGGTTGGAAAGGACACACTGGATCATTGAGTCCAACCATTCCCATCAATCACGAACCCATGTCCCTCAGCACCTTGTCTACCCATCCCTTAAACCCCTCCAGGGAAGGGGACTCAACCCCCTCCCTGGGCAGCCTCTGCCAGTACCCAGTGACCCTTTCCGTGAAATTTTTTTTCCTGATGTCCAGCCCAAACCTCCCCTGTTGGAGCTTGAGGCCATTCCCTCTCATCCTGTCCCCTGTCATTTGGGAGAAGAGCCCAGCTCCCTGGGATCCCCAGGGAGCCAGGACCCTTCCGAGGTGGCAGCCACCCTAACTCTTCCATCCTCTCCTCCCCGGCCAGCGGTGAAGTTTGGTCGCATGTCGAAGAAGCAGCGGGACAGCCTCTACGCCGAGGTGCAGAAACACCAGCAGAGCCAGGAGCAGAGCGGCGGCCCCAAGGATGAGCCGGAGCCGCTGAGCCGTGTCTACACCACCAGCGTCAGCAGCGGAATCTCGGACCTGGATGACATCTCCACGCTGTCCGATGGGCTCCTCTTCGATTTCCCCCTCACCCCAGACGGCAGCAGCACCTACTACAACCTCGACCTGCTCGCCTCGGCTCAGCCGTCCCCGGATCAGTCCAGCCTGGACGTGGCCGATGCGACGCTCATCAAGCAGGAGTCCATCTACGAGCTGATGCTGGAGCCAGCCCTGTTTGCGCACGGCGCGCTGGAGGGCGGGCAGCTGGCTCCTGAGATCTCCGTCCTCGAGATTGGTGAGCGTTGGCGCGGTGCTGGCACGACCCCGGGCACGTGTGGGGTGCTGCAGCCTTGGGGAATGTGCTCAGTGCAGCCCTGGGTGCCTTGCAGGATGCATCCAGCCCCGGGTGCTCGTGCAGCACTAGGCACACTCACAGCTTTGGCTCTTGGAGCATCCCCAGTCCCATCCCTTCCTGCAAGCTGAGTGCTAGTGGAGCTCAGTGCACCTGAGGTCGTGCAGAACATCTTCCCCTTTGCTCCGGGGACAATCATAGAATCACCAGGTTGGAAGAGACCCACTGGANCTTTGCTCTGGGGACAATCATAGAATCACCAGGTTGGGAGAGACCCACTGGATCATCCAGTCCAACCATTCCTATCAATCACTAACCCATGTCCCTCAGCACCTCATCCACCCATCCCTTAAGCCCCTGCAGGGAAGGTGACTCAACCCCCTCCCTGGGCAGCCTCTGCCACTGCCCAGTAACCCTTTCTGTGAAAATTTTTTTCCTAACGTTCAGCTTAAACCTCCCCTGGTGGAGCTTGAGGCCATTATCCCCAATGCCCCATCTGTCCTCAGATCCTGTGACATCATCTGTGGGGTCTCTCGCTCCTCCAGCCCCCCATGGGACATTTAGGAGAGGATGTCACTGGGATTTGGGGATGAGGGGGGCCAGCGGGGTCCCTGGGGCTCATCGGCCGCTGCCCTCACCTTGCAGACCGAGTGGCTCAGAACGTGGTGAAGTCGCACCTGGAGACGTGCCAGTACACGACAGAGGAGCTCAAGCGCATGGCCTGGAGCCTCTACTCCCCCGAGGAGGTTCGCAACTTGCAGAGCAAGGTGAGCATCACGGTCACAGCCCCCTGGGCTCCCCACTCTCAACAAGGACCACTGCCATCCCCTGGTGCCACTGGGAGGAAGGCGAGGAGGATGAGGGGGGTCTTTTGGGAGCTGCAAAAGCCCATGAGGGGGATTTGAGGGTGTGGGTGTTGGGGATGTCCAGGTGTCCTAGTGCCACTGCTCCCGTGGGCACTTGGGTCCCTTCCCTGCCTCATTAGTGGGGATGGAGTGGGACCCCTGGTGCCACTGGGAGGANAACTTGCAGAGCAAGGTGAGCATCACGGTCACAGCCCCCTGGGCTCCCCACTCTCAACAAGGACCACTGCCATCCCCTGGTGCCACTGGGAGGAAGGCGAGGAGGATGAGGGGGGTCATTTGGGAGCTGCAAAAGCCCACAAGGGGGATTTGAGGGTGTGGGTGTTGGGGCTGTCGAGGTGTCCTAGTGCCACCACTCCCGTGGGCACTTGGGTCCCTTCTGTGCCTTGTGTAGCGGGGATGGAGTGGGACAGCAGGGCCAGGGAGGTGTGGTGGCAGCAAACCCCAGGTGACGGGGTGTCAGCGACCCCTAAGTGTCCTCCCCACTGTGCCTGCAGAGCTGCGAGGCCATGTGGCAGCAGTGCTCGCTGCAGATCTCCAACGCCATCCAGTACGTGGTGGAGTTTGCCAAGCGCATCGACGGCTTCATGGAGCTCTGCCAGAACGACCAAATCATCCTCCTGAAAGCCGGTAAGAGCGGGGGACGCTGCCACCCTCCTCGCGTCCCTGTTGACCTTGTTGCATCTCTGCCTTTCCTCTTGCATCTCTGAGGCCTCTCCCAAGCGGCAGCTGCTCTGTGGAAGTTGTATCCCATCTTTTCTCTCTGCTAGTTCTTTCCTTTCAGGATTTTCCCTCCCTCCCCACCCCAGCTGCCCCCAAGGCTCAGCCTCGGTGCTCAGGGAGCAGGTTCTGGGGTGGAAGGGGTTGAATGAAGGTCGTGTTCAAAGGTGACGGGACACAAAGAGCGGCTGTTCTGAGCAGAGTTCTTTCTCCATGGTCACCCTAAACTAAAAGTCACCCAGAAACTGGGATGGAAACGAGCGCAGTGGGTTTTCCCCTGGGAAAAGAAGCACCAAACCCAAAGGGGAGCAGGAAGGCAAAGCCTCCCTTCTTCTCCCAGCAAGAAACTGGGGACAAGAGAACAATAGCAACACAAACCCATGTCCTCCACCCATCTGTCTGCCCAGGTCATAGAATCACAGAATCACCAGGGTGGAAAAGACCCACCGGATCATCGAGTCCAACCATTCCCATCAATCACTAACCCATGTCCCTCAGTGCCTCGTCCACCCGGCCCTTAAACCCCTCCAGGGAAGGTGACTCAACTCCCTCCCTGGGCAGCCTCTGACACTGACCAATGACCCTTTCTGTGAAATTTTTTTCCTGATGTCCAGCCTGACCCTCCCCTGGTGGAGCTTGAGGCCATTCCCTCTCGTCCTGTCCCCTGTCACTTGGGAGAAGAGCCCAGCTCCCTCCTCTCCACAACCTCCTCTCAGGGAGTTGCAGAGAGCAATGAGCTCTCCCCTCAGCCTCCTTCAGACTCAACAGCCCCAGATCCTTCAGCTGCTCCTCATAACGCTTTTGCTCCAGACCCTTGCCCTTTGGTGCAAGTTTAACTCCTTCTTGCAGTTCTTCCTTCCCTTTTCTCTTTATTTCTGTTGTTTTCCCCCTCTCCTCCCTTGCTGCTCTACTGTGACCTCAATCAATCTCTTGTCTGGCTGCGAATGCCTGGATACGATTTGCTTTTGGTGAAATATTGTGGTAGCAACTAGAAACCTAAATAAAAACAAACCCCCAAACCCAAATTGGATTTATTGGTGTAACCATTCTGCTTTTGCAAATGAACAATTTGGACTTCAAACTTGCACTGGGCACTTTTCTCTTTCTTCCGTTTGATCCTGGGATGATGGAAACCCCCTCCTGCCCTGCCTACGTCAGGTTGCCTCGAGGTGCTCCTGATCCGCATGATCCGCGCGTTCAACCCCTTGAACAACACCGTCCTCTTCGAGGGGAAGTTCGGTGGCGTCCAGATGTTCAAGTCACTTGGTAAGAGCCTCTTGGCTGCGCCTTTCTTGGGGTTCTCCTCTCTTTTTGACATTCTGGGGGTTGCAGCCAGGTGGAACAAGGCTGGGTTAATTCCATGGAGGCATCAATCTCTGGGACCCTCCTGCATCTCCTCCCGCTCCTGGTGGGATCGGGTTGATGTGTGCTGTTTAGACCTGCTTTCTGCCCCAACCCAAAGCCCAGGGATGCTGAGCGTCCTCTGCCGGGGACCCGTGTCATCTCCAAAACCCTTTCCAAGCCCTGAGTGCTGGTTCAGGTCAACGGGTGGGTGGGGATGTGGGTTATGTGAAGTGGTGGCATCCTCCTCTGTCCCCTCTCTCAGGCTGCGATGACCTCATTGGCGCCGTCTTTGAGCTGGGGAGGACCCTGTGCCGCCTGCAGCTGTCGGACGAGGAGCTCGCCCTCTTCACCGCTGCCGTCCTGCTCTCCCCAGGTACGGGGGGCGCGGAGGGGGAACGGTGGCAGTGGGGGTGATCTTGGGTCAGGGGAGACCCGACTCATAAATTATCTCGCTTCAAAGGTTAGTGTAGTGCCCTGGTGCATATTCCCACAATGTGACAATCACTTATCTGCTGGAGCACCTTCCATCCAAGGCCAGGCTGAGAGTTGGGGTGGTTCAGCCTGGAGAAGAGAAGGCTCCACGTTGACCTTAGAGCAGCTTCCAGTCCTGAAAGGGGCTGCAGGAAAGCTGGGGAGGGGCTTGTGATCAGGGCGTGCAGGGATAGGACAAGAGGGAACGATTTTCAGCTTAAAGAGAGGAGATTGAGATNCCCTGCCCGTGGCAGGGGGTGAACTGGATGGGCTTTGAGGTCCCTTTCAACCCAAACCATTCCATGATTCTATAATGATTCTGTGATCAATCTCAGGGCTGCTGGATGATTTAAGTTATTCCCAGCAAAAGAGGTTGGGGTAAAAATGTAAGACAGCAAAAAACGCATCTGCTTAAAATCCTCTATGGGAGAAGGAGCTGCCTGCCCAACCCAAGAACATCCCGGAGAGCAGGTAGGGTTAAAAGAGCCCAAGGAGAGCCCCATGGCAGCACTGACCTGGTGGTCTCCATAGATCGCCCGTGGCTGACTGAGTCCAGGAAGGTGCAGAAGCTTCAGGACAAGATCTACGTGGCCCTGCAGCACGAGATCCAGAAGAAACACTCCACCGAGGACAAGCTCTCGAAGGTAGCGGCGCTTTGCGTTCATGGGGTTGGGGGCACAGCACCTGTGACTTGGGGAGGCGTCAGGCCTGGTGGATGTTGGGACCTCGGGGGTTAGCCCTGGGACCTGTTGAAGGAGGAAAATTTCTCTTTCCAAGGGCTGTTTCGGAAAGGCTTTGTGTGGGGTGGAGCTGGGACAGGACTGGGGTGCACTGGGAGGCTCCTCATGCTCTCCCAAGGACTGGGTTTACTGGGAGAGGTGGGTGCCAGGCTGTTCAGAGTTGGAAGGTGTCTACTGGTGGCCCTGAAGCCAGTGGGGACCCAAACCCACCTACGTCTCCCGAAGTGGGGAAGAGGCAGTGAGTGCTGGTCAGGAACCTGTGCAAGGTCCTGCACCTGGGCTGGGGCAATCCAAATACAGGTTGGATGGAGAATGGATTTGGAGCAGCTCTGAAGAGAAGAGCTGGGAGTGCTGAGGGGTGAGAAACTCAGAGTGAGCCAGCAACACAGCCCAGGAAGCTGAACTGTGTCCTGGGCTGCAGCCAGAGCAGCAGGGAGGGAGGGGATCCTGCCCATCTGCTCCGCTCTGTGAGACCCCCCTGGAGCCCTGGGTCCAGTTCTGGAGTCCTGAGCACAGGGAAGACATGGAGCTGTTGGAGCGAGGCCAGAGGAGGCCACGGAGATGATCCAAGGGCTGGAGCCCAGGCTGAGAGAGTTGAGGTTGTTCAGCCTGGAGAAGAGAAGTCTCCAGAGAGACCTCAGAGCAGCTTCCAGTCCTGAAAGGGGCTACAAGAAAGCTGGGGAGGGGCTCTTGATCAGGGAGTGTAGGGATAGGATGAAGGGGAAGGGTTTGGAGCTGAAAGAGAGGAGATTGAGGTGAGATCTTACAGAGAAATGTTTTGCTGGGAGGGTGGGGAGGCCCTGGCCCAGGTTGCCCAGAGCAGGGGTGGCTGCCCCATTCCTGGAGGGGTTCAAGGCCAGGTTGGATGGGGCTTGGAGCCCCTGATCCAGTGGGAGGTGTCCCTGCCTGTGACAGGGGTGGAACTGAATGGGCTTTGAGGTCCCTTCCAACTCAAACCATTCCACGAGGATGATTCTATAATGAACCCAGCGGTCACCAGCTCCTTCTTGCCCTGCAGATGGTCTCCAAGCTGCCCTTGATGAAGACCATTTGCAACCTGCACTTGGATAAGCTGGAATTTTTCCGTCTCCTGCACCCGGAGACTGCCATGAACTTCCCACCCCTCTATAAAGAGGTCTTCAACTCGGAGCTGCAGTACAGCGACCCACGGGAGAGCTAAGGCTGGGAGCCGCCGGCCCCCTTTCAAGTTCCCCAAAATTTGGAGATGAACTGAACTTCAGAGGTTTGGGGCAGTTTATTTAAATCAAATAATCAAACTCAAGAGAACCTGCGGGGCTGGGGAACCTCCCCGGCCTCGTTTCCTCGCTGTGGATTGCAATAGCTCTTGAATGTAAAGCACCTTGAAGGAAAAAGCAAACGGACTTTGCCATTCCAGTGAAATGAATGTGAAAATCTCCGCTCGGGAGAGGAGATGCTCCTGGCAGCGGGGAGGGAGCAGCTTCTTCCCGCAGTGCATGGATCCAGGGGAGCACATGCCACGCGTGGCCCTTTCCGCTGTCCTGGCTGCACTCTCTGTCTCTGGATTTTTAATTGTTTTTTTTAATTATTATTTTTATTGTATTTTTTTTTTTACCCAAACAGAAGGCATGGGATAAAGAAGGGGCGATTCCGACTCAGACGGATAGGGGTGAGCCAGGCTGGTTGAACCCCTGGCTGGAGCTGAGGAGGGGGTGAAGGCAAAGTCTTTGCTTTATTCCTTCTCCCAGGGGTGCAGCGAGCCCGCAGGGTGACCTCAGCTTGGCTGAGAAAGTCCTGGCTGTGACCAGGGGCAGGGGTTCAGGTAGGATTTCCCCGTGGAGGAGGCTGCTTTGAGGCAAAGGATGCCCAGTGCGGTCGGGGAAAGCTTTGCAGAGTCTCTGGGTCCTCTGCCTCTTCAACCAAGTAACGTGATGTTGAGACGAAATGACCTCAAGCTGCATCAAGGGATGTTTAGATTGGATATTGGGAAAATTTCTTTACTGAAAAGGGCGGTGAAGCCCTGGCAGAGGCTGCCCAGGGCACTGGTGGAGTCTCCGTCCCTGGAGGGGTTAAAAAATGTGTGGCTGTGGCACTTTGGGCCATGGCTTAGCAGGGATGGGGGTGTTGGGCTGATGGTTGCACTGGACGAGCTTCGAGGGCTTTTCCAACCTTAACAATCCTGTGATTTTACGATTTTCCCAAATGCCTGGCTAGCTCCCCATCCTGCTGCCAGACTGCCTGGCTTTTCCAAGAGAATTCAGCAGGTCCACCTGCCTCGCACTGTCTTTCTGCATCCCCGAGCATTCCTGGGAGAGGGGTTTTTCCCTTGAGACAGTGGCTGCTCCATCCCAGAGGCGGCTGCATCCCAACGCTCTTCGCTGGAAGCAGCTTTTTGGGTGCTGGCTGCCATGCAGAGTTTTCTTATCAAGACCAGGAACGCTCTGCAACCAGAGGAGGTTTTGTGGCCTTTCCTCCACCCAACCCGGAGCTGGTCCCGCTGCCAGGTCCCCCTTTCCATCCCTGGATCACCGCCGTGGCTGCTGTCACAGGTTGAGTCGGACTCAGGCTTTTTCCCCTCAAGCAGCTCTGCAGAACTGTTATTTTGGGGATTTTTCTCTGTTTAGCAGGACCTGGGGGCGTTTTAGGGAGAGAAAGGGACTCAAGGGGAAGGGAAAGGTCCTTATTCCTTCCCCAGGACCTTGTGCTGCGGTTGGGACCTGCTGCTCCGAGCTTGGGAGGCTCCAAAGGTGAAGAAGGGATGGGTTTGCGAGGTGACGCCGCAGTAGCCTGCAGCTGTCAGCCATCAGCCTGCCAAACTTGATGGTTTTCCTGCCCCTATTCCTGCTTCTCCTGCAGTCAATGCCAAAAGCTACAAGGGAAAAAAAACTGCACCAAGGCAGCCCCCGTTTCTGCTGGCAAAGGGCTAAAATTCCAACCCCCTTCCTGCTTTGTACTGATTTCTCGTGCATCCAACCCCATCCTCCGGCAGCTTGGACCATCCCCGAGCGTAAGCTGAAGACCTTCAGTTCCACAACTGCACCCCTTAAACTTAAATGAGCGGCTTTCTTAGTGATAATAGGGGATATTCAGGTTAAAAAGACCTCCTAGGGAAGACCACGGACCAGGGAAGACTTGCCAGTCTTGGGCGAGATGGAATTTCTGCTTCGGTACAAGGCAGAGAAAAGCTTTGGACTGTGCTATTCCCACGTAGAGCCGGGCGCTTTCTGGGTTTGCTCGCCACCATCCGAACTGCTTCTTGGAGCCTGTTAGATGTGGGCAGCCTTGCTTCTCCAAGCCCCAGGCCTCCGGTGAAGGCTGCTGACCCTCCCATGCGAAGTCGAGTGCCAAGGCCTCCGGCGTTCACCGGGGCGAGGATGCGTCCTGCTTGTCTTCTCCTGCTCTCCGGAATCCTAAAGCTTTGGTGGAAGCGATGACGTCAGTGCTGCCTTTTTTCATCTTAGAGGGTCGTGCCTTTTTTTTCTTTTTTTCTGGAGCATCATTTCTGACAGCGCTGTTCGCTTCTCGGCTCCTCTCTGCAGGGAAAAAGCACTCGAGAAAACGAATGTGCTTCGCAGAGGAGGCTTTCGCCCTCTGTTTCTGCAGGACAGCAGCAGTCCCTTTCTTGGAGGAAAGAGCCACGGGTGTTTTGAAATGGTTTTTTGAGGGGGGGGGGAAAAAAAAAGCACACGCCCTTATTTACGTCCTCGTTAGTCATCAGCCAACGTGCACCAACAGTCAACGTCGTCGTATTATGGTTGGACTCGGTGATCCGGTGGGGTCTCTTCCAACCTGGTGATTCTGTGGTGATTCTGTGATTCATTTCATCTGGCAAAGAAACCAAGAAAGCACCTTAAATCGGGTAAAGACGGAGCCCTTGCCAGCAGTTGGGATTTTCTGGCTTACGACGCAACATCCATCTCGTGGATTCTGAGCAATAAAAGCCCCCGTGGGAATCCAGGGAAGAGTGGAAGTGTTCAACACGTGTACGTCGGCCTGCCAAACCACAGGAACCTGCGCTTCTACGTTCTCTTTAAAGTAACCGACTCATCGATTAAACGATTTCTTGGAAGAGGATAAGTGATTCGATGTCGATTTGAAGTGATTTCTTGCCCGGGAGGGACGGCGTGCATCCAGAGGGCTGGAGAGGACGTGCTGAACCCCTGCGGCACCTCTGCGGCCACAGCCTTGGCTTGTGGTTTGTCCAAAACAGACGGGGCTGCGGTGACCCTCGTGCTTCATCCGAGCCCCCAGGAGACAGCAGCTCAGCGGAGCCCAGCATCGCACTCATAGGGAAATTTAAAAGCCCAGGTAGAAATGCCTGAAAAAGGGAGATTTCCGCTGGCCACGACGCCGGAGCCGTGTGTGGCGAGCAGAGCTGATGCTTGGGAGCGCCAAGAGCTCCGAATCAATTCGATGCGTGAGAGCCCGAGAGCCCGAACTCGCTTCGATGCTTGGTCCTCGATGTCTCGGAGACGTTTCCGTCCCACGAGAGCTGGTGCCGCTGTAGTTTCAAACAGCCCTTGAGCGGGACGGCCCCGGCCGCGAGGGATCCCACTTTTGCGGATGAAGATTAATTCTCTGTGTGTTTATTCGCTCTGGCAGTTTAGCATTTCCACCTCCAGAACCCTCACACTGTGTATAAAAATGGATAAATATATATATATATATAATATATTCTTGTGAATGTTGGTGCAAAAGAGAAAAATATATAAAGTTTTGGTCGGTTTTATGTTATTTTTTATCTATATGAATGAAAGGAAGAAATGGAAAAACATTTTTTTTCCATTTGCCACCCTCCACACACACCAACCTGTGGATGCCGACAGGTTTTATGGAATTGTTTTACTTTTTAGACTTAGGAACATGCTTCTGTTCTCATTGAATGTTCTTGTCTTGTAAGATTGTAATTTCTATTTTTTTAAAGAAAAGCAAAGCACTAAATAAAATTTCCTCTTTTCGGACCGGTCAGCAAGGAAGGGAGGGCAGGGGAGGGAGAAACGTTTATTTAAGGACAAAAGCTGTTGTCTAAATTTTTCATGACGTTAAATAAAAAGTAATATAATGTATGGGTGGAAAGCTTTTTCTTGAGGTGTATTCTCTAGGTTTTTCGATGTATATTGCACAAAATTGACAGGAAGAAAAATAAAGTCTGCTTTCCAAGGTAAAAAGGAATAATAATGTTGGAAAGAGCGAGTGTGATTCTAAAATTGTTAGGTTTACAGTTGGACTCAATGATCTTAAAGGTCTTTCTCAACCTAAATGATGCTGAAGGCTCCAGATGCATGGAGAACCTTCCGTTTCTTCAGCGGGTTCGTGATCAAGGTGTGCCAGAAGCACCGAGCTGTGGCTGGACTTGGACAACGAGGCTGGATTTCAGGTATTACTCATAGAATCATGGAGGGGTTTGGGTTGGAAGGGACCTCAAAGCCCAGGGATGTGGGCAGGGACACCTCCCACTGGATCCAGTTGCTCCAAGCCCCATCCAACCTGGCCTTGAACCTCTCCAGGGATGGGGCAGCCACCACTGCTCTGGGCAACCTGGGCCAGGGCCTCCCCACCCTCACAGCAAAACATTTCTTCTTGAGATCTCAATCTCCCCTTCTTCAGCTCAAAAATGTTCCCCCTTGTCTTAATCCTGTGGGAGATGCCCCGTGGCAGGGAGTTGGAACTGGATGGGCTTTGTGGCCCCTTCCAACTCAAACCATTCCATGAGTCCAACCTCAACAGGCTGTGGGAGCTGATGGAGGAGGGGTCCCCCAAGTCCCCATAACTCCAGCACCCTTAGGAATCAGCGGTGGACAGGATAACCGAGTCCCTGTCCCCCGTGGGGCGCAGCCAGAACAGGATCACTGGTGCGAAGGTGACCCAGTGGCTGGTGTCGCTCCCCAGACTCTGCCCAGCTCTCATACTGGTGGCCCAGTAGCACAGATTTACTGGGGCAGAGTGACCTCTGCTGTTTATAGCTAAAATATTCCCTGTGTGATGATGCTTCTAGATTGATGGAAGCAGAAGGTGTGATCATTCCCTCCCAGTAAACCTTTCCGTGTCAACACAACAGGCTCAGCTCAGTGAATCAGAGAATCATGGAATGGT
>WAAB01023958.1:0-55589 GCA_013389865.1 Piaya cayana | reverse complement strand
CCTAATCTCTAGCCTAAATCTATATGTGTTTCTGAATCTCAGCTTCCCCCAGGGCGTGCCTTGCTCTTGGCTCTCTGAGATGTATATGCAGGAGATTTC
Source organism: Piaya cayana (assembly GCA_013389865.1). NCBI lineage: Eukaryota > Metazoa > Chordata > Aves > Cuculiformes > Coccyzidae > Piaya > Piaya cayana. The sequence goes on along the minus strand of WAAB01023958.1, from coordinate 55,490 downwards.
AGCTCTCTGAAAATGCTGGTCTACAGCTCGTAGCAGTTGGTTGCACTTGTAAAGCAGGAGAAGCGTATTCATTAAGAAAGCAGTTATGTGCGCATCTTTCAGCATAAACACCAAGACTTTGAACTTCTTTTATTGTAACAAAATTAGGTAGTTTCCAATGTAGTCTTAGAAAGCAAATGAAAACTAGCAGATGAACCGCAGCTGCTGCACAGTGGTAGGTAGAGAAACGGGTCAAAGGAAATATAATGGACTTTGAAAGAAAAGTTGCAAAAAAAAGCATGAAATTTTAATTTTTTTAGTAAAGTATATTCAAATTACCTTGAGAAAGAAAACTTGAAATGGCTTTTCTACTGTTGTAGTTGTTCAGTGTGTTCTGAGCCGTCCTACGCAAGGTACCCGCCACAGTGTCTTGCAATGATTCACATCCAACATTGGATGAGGTTTTTTTGTTTAAAGACAGGAAGAATGAAATGGGGTTTAAAAGGCTGATGTATGAAATTTCAGAACAGACCAGTTGGTTCAGAGAAATGCTGCTACTCTACTGGGGAGAATTCTGTAGCTCCGACTTGGGCCTCGCAGTGCGCGCAGTCGATGTGAACCAGTGTTCTCATGGAAGGAGCAAAGTTGACCCAGTACAAATTGGCTCTGTAAATTTTGCTTTCGTGCATAGCAAATGTCAGGTTTTATGCTGAGAAATAATCCCTAATTCTTTGTTTTTTGAAGGTAATTTCAAAACATGTATGTCAAATCAGTACTGAGATTGCCAGATCTATTCTGATACCACTTCTGATACCACTTCTGAATAGATGAACAGTTCTTATTAAATTCTAAAGGTTAACTCTGGAGTCTAATGATGGCAGAGTAGATACCATTTACTTCAGTTCTGATCTTAGGACACAAAATACAAAATACTTGATTATATCATAAAGAATAGCGTACTGCTACTGACATCTTATTAAGCTGCCTGTTCTTCACTGGGAGAGCTTGCTTTATGTTGAAACTTTGCTCCTCTTGTTGGTTTTATCTCTGTATATTTAGAGATCGTTGACTGAATCATATTATATTCTGTGAAAAAAAAAATGAATGCCCAGACCTTTGTACCCCCAAAATAAAAGGAGTTGAATTTATTCTCTCTGAAGTAAAGCCCAGGAACCAGATGAGAGATGATCAAGCAGGGGAATTGCTCTCTTCGTCCTGCCGGTTCCTGGTTCTGCCATGTCTGAGGGTGAGAGGGGCAGGTCGGTCCCTGCGGGTGTTTAGTCCTTGACGTGCCCTCTCAGACTGCCAGTAAAGCAGAAAGACATTTGACGATGCTCATCCAGGAGCAAATAACCTGGGGCTGCCAGCCGGCTTACCTGTCTCAAAAAATAAATGTTGAATTCACCCTGTTTCCAACTAATGCTGCGTAAGCGTTCTCGGACCAGCTCCCTTCTCCCATGCCTGGAAATAGTGTGTGTTGCAGAGCGTTTCGGCACAGAGGCACGCGAGAAGCATCCCTTTTGTGTCCCAGCCTCTAACGTGGCTTCGTGCGCTTTTCTCTTCTGCTTCCTCGTAGGGCGAGACGGCTGGGTTTTCTTGGGCAGCGCTCGGCGGTAAATTCAGGTCTCTGCTCGCAGCAGAACCGAGGGAAGATTTGTGACAGATGGGGCTAAGTCACAAACTTGCAGCCTCAGGCAGAATTGTGGAAGTTTCCAGAGTGTGCCCATATTTACCTGATCAGAGAGAAAAGAAAATCTGCAGAGGAAGCCGAGCCTGGCTGCTTGTCATAGCTGACACAGAGCCATCTACCACAAACCTGTGGCGGCTTCAGATCTCCAATCCCTGCCACCACCCCAGCTCAAATTAAATACAGATTCTTAGAGACGTTATGATGGTTACACATGTCCTCGGCATCACATGCAGGAGACTGTTCAAAAAAAATATGTGGCCTGTTGTATAACCGCACTCATGTATCCCATATGTGGTGCCACATTGAATTTCCGGTTGAATCTGTTTTTATCCTTTGTACTGGATGACATGGTGCCTGAATTCTTTCTTTTCGCCGACACGATGGCAGCCAAGCTGCAGCTTCAAACGCTCACACTTGGCTGAGTTTCTACCTAGGTTGCCAGGTTATCATTGGAGCCTTATTGTGTCCTCCAAGGGCCACAGGGCCTGAAAGGAGGATCCGAACGCTGCCGGACTAATTGGGCAGCCATCTCTGGGTTGTTTGGAGGCAAAGGGCTGCTTTAGCACTTTGCTTTTGCTTTTTTTTTTTTTTTTTTCCTTTTTTGCAAATTAATGACTCTCTGGCACAGGGGTTTTTAAGTGAAGGTATTAATAAGGGGTCTGGCAGGTAATCCCATGATTCACAGAGTTACATTTGCATTTAATTAATCTTAAAGAAAGCTGAAAGATAAACAGCTGTAATTCAAACTAGCATGGGAAATATGCTACATGGTGCCATCTATCCGATAAAATGAAAGCCGAGACACTTGTTTTATTTCTCTCAAGGATGCAGAACAAACAGATAACGGTCAAAATACTTCCAATAAAAACCAGTAGTTTAAATGTAACGGCAGTTCATCAAGAATCCTTGCATCCAGTTACAGACACAGTCTTTTAAAGATAAATCACTTATGATTCCAGCAGTCAAGCTGCTATATTTGTTGATGTAAAATGTTTTGAAGATGTAGATTGTACAATAAATTTTTAATAAAGTGCCCACTGCAATTTTTAATTAGCATATCTCATTCATGTATAAGTGTGTACATCTATCTGTATGTTTATCACTATGCATATCCTTGTGTCAGAGTCAATGAATGCAATTGTGTCTTTATCTGATGAAGTAGAATCTGTTTTGCAAGTGATAATAAAACGTTATGACAATTCCAAGATTTTCGAATCCGCTCTGGGAAGAAGGAAGAGGAGGACGCTCAGTCAGGCGTTATGATGCGAAGCCCGGTAAGACCTCTCTGCGGACAGGTATGGGTTTAGAGTGGCTTCTTTCCCTGTCTTGGCCAGCTGTCACCCGGCAGCAGACATCAGCATCTTTCCTTTGCCCATCCGCCATCTACAGCAGGTGAAAGGCACGGGCTGGTCCCCCTCCACACGTGGCTTTGTGCCTTCTGACACCATCTGGATGCTGAGCAGTCCCTTTTCAGTGTGAGCGAGACCATGTGGTACCTCTCTTTAAAGTTACTCCATTAAGCGATTGAAAACCCCAAGGGAGATCCAACGGTAAGTGTTCGGATATTTTCCTAGCGCTGCAGAGTTATAATTTTGCAGCGATCATCTGCCTTCTGTGCTGGTTCCTCCTCATTGCTGCTTGACCAAAGCCCAGCATCTAGGCGTTTAGGGTGGTTGAGTAGAAGTTGTCTTCTCAAGACAGTGCGTAGATGCAGTAATTATAGTTGGAGAATTAAGTAGCAGGACTGCTTTGCAGTTCTTACCAGAGTGTATCCTAAATGCTCACTGATTTTATCACAACTTGCACTGACAAGGAAGGTTTTGTTTTGTTTTGCTGATGAGGAAACTGAGGCATGTCATAATTCAAGCGAATTGGTTCGAGTTTCACAGTGAGTCATTCTCCAAACCAAAAAAGAAGGGGAAAAAGGAGATGCTGTGACATTGTGCTGGGGGTTATGGTGAACAGACTCAATACACCGAAGCTCTGTGATTTCAGCTGGAGGCTCCAGCTGTCCTCAGGGCACACCGTGATCTGACCCATGACTGAAGGAGGTCTCACCCATCTCCGTGGTGAGGTGGTGCTCTGCCTTGGGTTATTCACTGATCAGCTGTGCTTTAAACATACCCAGCTCAGTTTGGTAAACGAGGCTTCATCTTGATGGATAAATGTCCCTCTGAGTGACGAAAATAACATTTTATAATAGAAACACTATGAGAACTTTAATTGCAGGGTAATAGCAGTGCTGCATTATCTTCTGATGCCTTACATTCTTAGCAAAGATACACAACTGCTCTAGAGCAAGGATAAAAATATCCTTACTGCAACTCCTAGGATCTTCAGGTTGGCCTCACACTGGGGCCACCCTGGACTTCTTTGAGGTCCTCTGTCAATAGGGGACTTAAGGCAGTTGGAGGCAATATTCCCCAAGGTGTGAGACGGTCTTTCCCCACCGGCTGCTCTAGACTGAAACAACCTGAGGAGTTTTGCCTTGCAGTCACTGAAGATCAAACGAGACAGCCTCTCTGTACTGCTTCATTTAAAGCCTTCATTTCAAAAGGTCAGAAAGACAAATTGGGATCTCGGTCCCGTTGTTCCTACACACATGAGTAAGCGGTGAATGCAGAGACCTAATCTTATGAGTGAAATTACAGAATTAGCCCTTGACTTACTTGATATTTATTGATGTTTGCCATGCATTGACACAGCAACTGCGAGCGCTTTGATACAAGTTTTGGTGCAGAGTTAAAGCCAAATGGGTGTTACCAACTCCTGCCAGTCTCACCAAGCATCTCCCTGCCTCCTGCATCAATAGCAGGCCAGGCACCTAATCCTACAATCCCTTTGTCTTAGTACTCAAGATCACAGGAAACACAGGTTTATTCCACATGAGAATTGTCTTTCCCCATATAATAGAAAAGAAAATCCTAAAATAACCAGGGAATTTTGTAGCAAACCATTTCCAGCATTCCTAGCCCTGCTCCGGTCGAGCTGCAGGCACCACAAGGAGCCGTGGTGTGGACTGGCTTCCAGCCGCATTTGCAGCATCGAGACCTCTGACTTAGCTCAAAGCTGTTCCGAATTAGGAGGCTAGATTTTTCTAATTGCGTTTTTAAAGACCGAGCCAGCAGTTCGTTAGAAATCGTGGAGCGAATTCTGCTTCTCTATTACACCACTCCAAATCTTGAATGAATTTATATCAGGATAACTGGGAGGGGAGAATGTACCTCCCATATTGTTCCTCAGATTATTAAAAGTTAAAGGGCCTTGAAAATTAAATTCACCTTTCCCCATCAAGCTGTTTGCTTTGTTTTTCACTCCAGTCAGGACAGTTGAAATGAATTAGTCGGTCTCATTTCTGCTCATAGTCACTTTTAAGTTTGGTTCTCATGTACTAGCCCAAGACTAGTTTGTGTGGAAAGGACTGGAGGGCATTTTCTTTCAAACAAATTGTTTTCATGGGGATAATTTCCTAAAGAATTATATTAGAACCTTTCCATGAATCCTTGATTTCACACACACACACACAAAAAAAAAAAAATTTAAAAATTCCTCTTCTATATCCTTGATCTGTGGGACTTTGCAACTCTTTATTTGCGGATATAAATGAGCACCTTAATGAAAGTCCTTGAGAATTTCGCCCCCTCTAATAGGCTGACCTGATTTAACTGGAATACTTTTTAAGTGATTCGGCTTGGTAAACGAGGTTTCGTCTTGAAGGAAAATTTTCCCTCTGAGTTATGAACCTTTGCAAATAAGGTTTTATAATAGAAACACTGTCAGAACTTTAATTATAGGGTAATAAATAGCAATGCTGCATTATCTTCTGATATTTCTTTACATCTTTAGCGAGGATACACAGCTGTTGCTGGGAACTGATAATCAAGTGCTGGATAACTGAGTTGCAACTTATCACCCTCCTTCTGTGGAAGCAGCAGCAGTGGCGAGCGCTTCGTGGGGAGGAGGCGCGGGATGCGGCTGCTGGAGCACAGGGATGCTGGAGATGCAGGACCCAGCGAGCAGCAGCTTTTGGGGTGAACCAGTTGCTCCAAGCTCCATCTGACACAGAGGGGAGTGGGACAATGACACCCAGTATCCCACCCTGGGGAAAAGGCTTCTTCCACCCTGGCAAGGCTGAAAAAGGATCGAGGTTGAGGCAGAGATGGGAAGATGCAGGCGGTAGCGCACCCTGTCTTGTTTTGAAATTGAGATTCCTTTTTAATATTTCTGTGTACAGATGGAAAAAAATACAGTAGTTCCCCCCACGGTGGCTTTTCCGCGGGTGCGGAGCGACTGCTCTCCCCCAGCCCCGCGTGCCTCTGGCTGCGCGGCTCCATCTCTCCTAAGCTTAGGCATCCGTGCTCCAAAAAGGAAAACCCCAACCAAACAAAAAATACCCCCAAATCCCAAAAGAGAACAGAGCGGTGAGGAGGAAGGGGAGGGATGCATTGCGAGGGGCTTAACCCTTGGAGCTTTGAAGAGAAAACAAGGAAATACGTTGGGAAGGCATGTCTGTAAACAATGATAATTAGCCTTTTCAAAAATCATAACACTGATTAAAATCTCTGATTCATTATTTATTCATCACAGAACCTCTTTGCAGACCTGGGAATAGTGATTAAAACCTAAGTGCTTCTCAGTTTTGCGCAGGGGAGGCGGCACCTAAAAAGGGGTTAAAATGGAGAGGAAAGAGGAAACCGAGCAAACAGAATTCTTCTTTCAAGAACCAATACTTTCTGGCAGGAATACTCCCATTCCCCCAAATTTTGGTATTATGAAAATGTTTCTCATACTAAGTACAAGTGTTAGACTGAATCCAGTTGGTACTAAAATTGCAAACACACTTTCACTCCTCGGAAAAGCCAACAGAAAGGAACTTCTTTTTAACTCCATAATAGCGGGTTATAGAGTAAATGAACAACCGATGGTCAACTGGCCAATTATGGTATAAATATCCGTTGTTTACAGCGAGGTGTTAAATGAGCCTTTCGAGCACAAAGGATCAGACTGTCTAAGCTACAATTTGTGCTTCATCCCATTATGTCTCCCCTAAAAAGGCCCGTGCCATTTGTAGGTAATGTGCGCGCAGAACATATTTCTTTCTGTTGATTTTAGTTTGCTTTAATTCAATACACACTCTTGTTTACTTTTTAAAATTTAAATAAATGTCAGCATTGTATAATTTCTATGTTAACAAAGCAGTGAGCAAAATCCCTTGTATGTTTATAAAATATTATTGTTTAATTCACATAGTTTAGGAATTCCAAATGTTGAGAATAGGAAGGAGGCCAAATACCATCTGTTTATAACTATGATGCATCATCATATGTGTACTTTAAAAAAAGAAGAAGAAAAAAAAAAAAGCTTGGTCAATCATGCCACTGTTCTATCTGCTAGGAATATGGTGAGGATTTAAAATCGCTCTGTGCAATTTGCAGGAAATTTCAGGGCGGTTTAATTCTGAGCAGGGACGTTACCAGAGTTGCTCACGTCTGTGATCCTGTCAGACGAACTGCATGAAATACTCGCGTGCCTCAGCTACTACAGGCATGAACTCAATGACTTTCTCCCAGCCTCAATATTCCCTCCTTTGAGGCAACAAGGAACCAAAAAAAATGGAAGATTTTTTTTTAAATCTTTATTAGTTTTGAGGCGGGGGAGGATATTAATTTTCAACTGATTCACGCATTCGTGTTCCTGGATATTTAAGGACGGGATAATTCTGTAGCCTGTCTTGCAAAACACGGGTCATACACCATCATTCAGCTGTTTCTCCAAATGATTTAAAAAAAAAAAGTGTCAAATTCTAGTACTTTTGACTCCAGGTTAAAATAGGTCCTTGTTAAAAATAATACATTCCATACTATTGAGTTGTATGTACTGTGCATTTAAAGAGAAGGTAGTCTGCAGGCTTAAAAACAAAGAGAGTGTCTCCAAGTTAAGTAGATAAGAAGATTTCTTTTTTTTTTCCAAACCCAAGTTAATTAGCTAGGACGTCAAGCCTCATAGATGTCTTCCTACCTTTCAAGGGCTGAAGAATCCCCAGTAAATGTACTTAAACTTCCTAGCGAGGGCCAGTGAGATGAATGCGGAGATTAGGGTGAGTATTACCGTGCCTCCTCAGTGCATCCCAGCTGCAGTTCATCCTACTATTGATAATGATGCTTGGAGGTGGCTTCTGAAACTCACATATGGGGTCCTTTCCCCAAGGATGAGGAATAATAGCGGCACTCAGGTGGTGCGGGGAGGGTAAGAACAGATTTGCAGTTGTCTTTGCCTGGTGCGTGGTGACTTTTTTGGTTGCGCTGATTTACTAGGCAGAGAGGTGCATTCAGGACAAGGGCTGTAATTCTCTGGTGCAGCGGGAGTTTGGGAGTTTGTGTTAACAAACAGGGGTAGGGAAAAAAAAAGCACAGGTGAAAGGAATAACGTCTGGGCTTGCTGGAACCCAGCCCTGGCAGAATGCTGGTGCAGTATGAAGCTGGTCCTGTGGCCAAACTCGAAGCAATTTCTGTAACACCACAATTTAGCATACTGTACGCTGCGCTGAAGTGCCTGGGACTTTGTTTTTTGAACTTCTTCCTTTCTACTGTTACATTTAACTTGTAGCATCTTGAATTACTTAGCTACACCCAGACAGAAACTTACAGCTTCTTTAGCGCTATGCACAGCACCGAGCTGTTCCTGCTAAAAACTGACCATCACAGGGTGAAAGTCCTTTCCAGTCCTTTCCTATAACTTTTCATCATAATATTCTGAGATGGTTTATTATCTTGAAAGACTTTTTTCCTTTCTAACTAGAAAAAGGAAATACCTTACAGACCTTTCTTAAGTAACCTCTGTGGAGCTGGTTCCATCAACAGAGAAAATTTGCTGCTGTGCAATAGGTAGCCCGGCTCACACTGACACTACAGGAGTGAAAAGCAGGAGAAAAAGACAACTTTTGTCGCTGCAGCTTGAAAAGATGCATAAATGTAAAATGCATACAGTCCTGGCTCAAAAAGTGGTTCTGTGTGTCCTATGCCAGGTTCAGACATGCATTCCTGCATATTACTTTGTATTTTCCACGGCTACGCGATCCTCGGTGTCTCAAGCTGAGATAGCGATCAGAAGGGCATATTGTCCAATTATGACGTGCATACCTGTCCACAAGGAATTATATAGAACCCTCGTACTCATTTATCACTTCATTTTCACAGGCTGGGATAGTTTTATGAGATACACGGTTTCTAAATATCACGTTCGTTGCATGCTTGGTTTCACGCAGTTCCTGGAGAGTCAGTGTGGAGGGGCAGGTATTTATCCAAGCACAGGTATAAATTCTATATAAAGCACTGTGGTTGAGGTAATGCCCCGCAATGCAGTGGGTGTATCTGCTCTACCCCTCGGACGTCAAGGCGAGCAGTCACTGGTACTGGAGCTGAGGCCAACAGCTTTCCATCCAGCAACTGAGGGTAGTTGCATTTGCTGCTTGTCAGAACAGCAAACAAAATGCACACCAGGTGTAGGACATGTGGTAATTCACAGGGAAAATATATTCCCTGGTGCATCACACTGACTTCTAATACCCTTTTGGGGTCTGAACACCTTGCGTTCCTTCCAGCAGCGGTAGCTGAGGGCATTCATCATCTCACAGGCTCCCAGGCATTAACATTTAACCATCCTATAATTTGGTTTTTGAGTGAAAGCAGGGAGATTAATAAACTTAATCTAGCATTCACACAGATTTGAGGACAGCTGACCTCTGCCCTCTAGAGACCCAGTCTCATTTAAGAATCTGCATCTGAGAGAGCCCCTACAGTTCTAATGTTGCAGTGAGCCCTGTCTCCCATGGGCTGCAGCGTATCACCCTCTATGTCTGCAGCAGGAGCAGTGGTGACAAGGAATTTGTTTCTTTTATTTATGTCTCCCACCTCTAAAAGGGTCGGTGTTAGAAAACACGGCTCCCTCCTGCAAGATGACAAGCTCAAGCGGCTGTCCTGAGGGGGGAACATAGCAAAAGTACAAATCTTGTTAAAAAATATTCAGTTTTCCGTTTTATTTTTTGCATTTAGGAAAGGAAAAAACAGGCATTTGGAATATCTCATCTCTGTTTCGGGGCACAGGTTTGCAAGTTTTGGTATTATCCTACAAAGAAAAAAAATAAAAATCCCCAAATCAGCAAAGCCTTTCATGTTGAAACATTCAGCCAACAGAAATTCTGCCTCGAACTGCAAAGCATTATGTATGGATTTCTTTGCACATTTCACGTTGTACAATTCTTTGGGTAAAAAAAAAAAAATAAAATTTGGATAGGAGTTTGTCAATGCTATTAATAGATATGTTTAATGCAGGAGTGTGCAATGTGATGAACACAGCCTTGGCAGGGACCGCATCCAGCCTGATTGTATTGTAATACTGTTTGATGCAGCAGTATGTTTGATCAGTTACAAGTGATGAGTATCATATCACATCAAACAATTTAATACAGTCTCATTGTATGGAATTATGGCTGCTGTCAATCAGCATGTGGCCTATTCCTTGCAGATCTGTCTTTGGGAGCTGGAATACAATCGCAGCTACATGTGCATTAATAAATAAAGTGCTGCTGAAATTCCATGCAGACCTGTTGAGATTTTTGTTTCTCTTTCATGGCCTTTTATTATTTTTTCCTCCTTCTTTTTTCCCCTCCTTTTTTTTTTTCTTGTCTTCTTTTACAGAGCAGCACGGAGATGAGTTCACCTGGTCAGTAGGACTGCAAGGGTGGGACCAGCGCGCTTTGAAGGGCGCTTGGAAAACATCTAGCGAAGATACGTGAGAGTTGTGAATTTTGTTTTTGCGAATCGCAGCTTGAGTATAAATGCACTGAACTTGTTTTCTGCCGAAACTTCACAGCATCTCTCTTCTTGGCTTCCTCAGGGGGAGGAGAGGCTACCTATTAAAAATGCATATGTTTTGTCTTACTGCTTGGCGCACCTCACTTGATAACCCCTCACTTTGATTCGGGAATGGCACTCTTTGAACTTAAAGTCTCATCCTTAGGACTGATATATTCAAGGTGCTGGAGGGGAAGCCTATGTCAGATGAAAGATACGTATGTAAATAACAGCAGAGAGGTGGGGTTTAAGGCATTACCCGTTTTACTATCAGTTTCAGACATATGCTGCTCTGATGCCGGCTCGCCTCGCAAAAGCTTGGAAGTCCCTAACACAGCGTATGATTTTTAATGAAGTCATACTCTGCTGCCTACAAATATGGGGTCACGCTACACTTGTACGGGAGCAGCGATTTCAGTAATGTTGCTTATTGTGGTCAAAGAGGGCAGAAGATTGCCTTTTTGCATTGTGTGGCTCTGGGGTTTTGGAGCCCGCACGGACAAATTGATTACATTGCAGTAGGCCGCACATTCAGAGAATAGAGGTGTCATGCTGAAAAGCCAAATTTCAGCAGCTGCTTAATCAATGTAATGACTGCGAGTTTTTTCCACCTTCTGCTATGGTCTCAGCTTGCAAATCTAAATAGCGTCGGTACTTGAAAGGGAAACCTCAGAAGAAATTTTTGTAGGTACTAAAGGAAGTGGTTGTTGACTTAATAAACGACACATTTCCTTCTACATGCCAAATTATCCTAGGGGTAAAATGAAGCATGGTTAGAGATAGGAACAGAAAGAAAGAGATCTGAATTTAATACATATTTCTAGTTGACTTCAAGATGGTGACTGAGTTCACCTCTAGTTTGGAGGGGCTTCTGTCACACGGATTTCCCAGCTTTCCGTAAACCTCAATGACCGATCGCAATGAAGGATTTAGAGCGATCAGGGCTGGGGAAGTTGGTCTGGAGGGAGCTGGTCTGGAGGAAGCTTAGCATTTATGTAACTCGAACAACCTGAACTCGGAGGCATCCTTGTAAAGCAAATAAATAAAGACCCAGCTTGCTCCTGTAATATCATCCACCTGATAATTCCTGAGCACTGCTCAGCCAGGTATTTCCTCTGCCTTGTAATCCGAGCAAGATAGACAAGTACCCATATGCTTGTTTTTCCGTATGGGAATAGGTTGTCCTGTTACCCATGTAATTCTGGGATCTTACGATTTTTATGAACTAGAAAATGGCCATAATTATACCCTGCTCTTACAAATGAATCGGATTAATTCAAAGCCAAAGTGCTCCTCGGTGTCTGATAGTCTGAGCCTTTTATGGTGCAAGGTGGTGTAAAGATAACAAGTATAAAATAACAAGTCTCCTTATAGCAAAATTATTTTTCTTCATACCTAGTTTGTTACATAGCTATTAATGACACTCCAGAATCACACAGCACCTGAAGCGGAGCGTGTCCTACCCTGGTTTGTCACACGTCTGGCGTTAATTGCCAATGGCTCAGTCTGAGACCGTGATCCAGTCAAATCCTGTAGACCATGCAGGTCTGGAAGGTATTTAGATCAGAAAACTTATCCAAGCAAGAGTAGCATGGGTTTGCCACTAATCCACAGGAGAGCAGTACCTCCACAAGGTTATTTGTAGCTTATAAGGCCAGGAAAGGACTGTTTGGATCATCTGGTGTCACGTGTATAACACAAGCCATATGACTTCCCTCAATTAATTCCCGTTTGAACCAGAAAACCTCATCCTCTACTGGTCTAAAAATTGCCGGCGACGTAGAAGCCACCACAACCTTTGATATTATTAGATACGGTTCCTTTGGAGATGGTTTCTCTCAAAGAAGGAGCCACAAGTAACGTTGTGCTTCTTAGATACTTGTCAATGAAAGGATGTCAGTCACAGCACTGAGACCATCATCAATACCTTTTTGCCTGGCTTTGCCTGGATCTCGCATTCTTTTTGCCCCTTTTCCAGGGCTGCTGTTGCGAAGGGCGGTTCTTCAGCAGCCACCACAGTGATGTTGCGCACAGAGTAGTAGCCCACTGATAAACAGTGGTCCCTCCGCTAATTTGGTGGGATCCACCCAAGAAAACCAGCGGTGGCATTGCTGAAATGATAACTATATCTGCAGTTAAAAGACTTTAAATTGCTGCACACGTTAGGGGTCTAAAGGAAAAAAAGAATCAAATAAAATTTACAGCATTAGTGTAGGTTGTGAAACTATTGCTGATGAAAGGCACCATATGTGAGATATGTTGCTGATTTCTAATCTTCTCAAAAATTCTTATAAGAATACAGAGACAGAGTCTGGTTTGTGGCTGCTGCAGGGGCAGCGTTTCAGGGGTTGGTAGCATGAAAGAGGGTTTAGGGAATGAGAGTGGGTGCCATTCCCCCAGTAAACATGAACGTAGTGAGCTCAGGGTTAGCACTATTTAACTAAAATGTCAGCTTTTAATTATAAGGAGAAAAGTTTTTGTTTAAAAATCCTGTAGAACATTAACACTGATTTTTGCAAGCATTCAACCCTCATTTGTACAACACATACATCTCCCTTTTCTAGCTGCACAGCTTATGAAATCTGTGAGAGGAATATAATTTCTTAAAGAGTAAAATATGCGTTCTAGCTAATGAGATATCCCTATCTCCCCCATCATTGTAATAATAAAAAGCCTCGCAAATGCAGTAAAATTCAGCTGCCCCCCTTCATTTCTTGGAAAGTGGAGGGAGCAAATTTTTTAGTGGCTCTATCATAGGGAGGGTGACCCATGGGACAACAGGACATTGCTCTCCTCCCTCCCAAAGGTGCCAGAGCATCCTGCACCCGACTGGAGTGACCATGTTGTGATGTGAGGGACCCCCGGAGCAGCCCCCCTAGCCTGGGGACCGTGCAGTAGTGACACAGCCATCCCATGCACGTAGGAGGCTCGTGAAGCAGTTTGCTTTGTGAGGAAAGTGCACAACACCCCAGTGCTTGTGCCAGTGACAAGACATTCAGGCATGTCACCAAGAGGATGACATGAGGATTTCCATCCTCATGGTTCTATATGATTCTATATGATTCTATGCCTCTCCTTTCCTATGCCCCCGATGACCCCCAATGAATTAAAAATGTAAGAGCTGCTCAGGAAGGGGTCAGCTAATAAATGCTATCTAAATCCTAGTCCCAGATTTTTTGTCTTAAACATGCTGCACAACTAACACTGTGACACTTTGGCAATATGATGGAGGAAAAAAAAAAAAAAAAAAAAACCAAAAAACCTGTGCCAGCTGACTGATGAGCACCCATCTTTTTTAATTAATTGGGTTGAAAAAAATGTCTTGTGTCAGTTCGAATGTAGGGGCTCTTTCAGCTGCGTTTTTCTGGATACAGCTATATCGAGCTGCGGGTTTGAAAGCCCAGCATGAGGCCTCATAAATGATAAAAATATGTATATACTAGAATTATACACACACACATGCACATATTGGATAAAATGATACTTAAACATATATGTGTGTATATAATGTTCTGTACTGTGCAGGGAGAGATATGTATAAATAGATTTTATGTATAACATTTCTATTATTCACAGCTCTATGCGTGTGTGTATTGTAAAATATGGTTGTTGTTTTTTTTTCCTGGTATGCTTTTTAGTTTTTAGCAGAGTAATATATCTGATTTCTCTTTAAATTAAATGAATTTATTTGTCTGCCTTCCCTTAATGGAATCAGTTTTGATATACTCTTTGTTCATGCTGTTACAGGCTTCAGTCTAAGGGCTCTTTGTATTAACTTTTTTAAGTTACATTACAAAGAGGTTTTAAGATTTCCCAACAGGCTTTTATTTAACCAGGGCTTTTGATCTCAAACCTGCTGGGGCCTAGTGAAATCCTTACCAATTCTCCAGTAACTCCTCACTATTGGAATTTGAAAAGACCCACCTGAAGGATTTAACTCGCTGTATGGCTTCAGCCATCCTTTAGATGCTTCTATTCATGCAGACAGCGAGGGGGTTGAGGGCACCCTTTGTGATCCTCCAAGTAGCCTAAGGTGCCCTTTGCATAAGTTGTACTCCTGAGGAAATAAAAATCAGGAGGACACAAACCTATATACCTTATTTCCTGCTATCTTTACTTAAAGGAGGAGCACAGGGGGTCTGCTTAACATCCTTTGCTACCTAAATACCTTTTGGACATGGGAACTCAATAAAGGAACTTTCATTGCATCCATTACCCTACTGCGGTGCATAGCAAATTAGATTTAAAAGGGTACTTTTTCCCTTACAGCTATTTCTATCATTTTCTTTAAAATTTCAATTTAGTGTCTAGTGACAGAATATTCTGTAATGTACATTAGAACTATATAACACCAATTATGCTAACTGTGAACATTATTTCAAAAGAATTAGTTATATTAAGTTATAGACAAACCGTTGGGGAAAAAAAGGTCAGGTTAGGGGAAAAAAAAAAAAAAAGAGGAGCTATGTGATAATGTTTTAAAGGAGCAACATGAAGTGAATGCTCTTTTCATTTTTTAATCCTTTCATTTTGCATAACCCGCACTGAAATTTCACTCCTTGCTTCGTCTTCTTGATTTAGGCAGGGGGATGTCATGTCATGTCACCGTGTTAGTTTATAGCTACAAACCGTGGTGTAAAACCTACAGCTGAGTCTTGCGGTTGCGGGGAAGCATAATTTCCTCTGCTTTGGGGAAATGGGATTGCACACGTTCATGAGAAGTCTTTTGGCAGACACTGATGACCAGTGCATTGAAAAAAAAAATTTAAAAAAAGAAAGAAAAAAAAATACTGGCAGACCAAGCTTGAAATAATACAGTAACTAAGCACATTTTTTGTCACAGTTCTGGTTGACTATTTTCTTTCTCATGTCTGTAATACATGTTATATCTATTACCTGCATTTTGTGTTAGTTTTCTTCCACTTATTTTAATTTTGGACTGATGCTGAAGTAAAACCACTTCAAAGAAGGCAACAGAATCTAAGCCTACCTTCTATTTTCATTCCTTTTATTTCCATCCATTTGTTTGGTTTTGGTTTGTGGGTTGGAGGGCTTTTTGAGTTTCAAGATGTTAGATGTTCAGACTACTGCTTTGTGTGCGTTTGATTTGGTTATGCAGTGCATTGGAGATGGTTTTGTGTTGATGAGTGAAATAAAAATTCTCTATTTTAATCCTGTTTTTTTTCTTTCTTCATTCTTAGAACTGGTTTAAGACTTTTGCTGGAACTGTACAAGGTTTGGTTGTTTCAATTCGTAGGGATTCCTGGCAAATCATTTGTGTTTGTTTGACGTCCTGTGGGATCAAACTGCCATGAATTTTGAATGATCTAAAAACTGTGTAGTTTACTTCAGCTAAAACCACCTTCCACTTGAAAACATAAATCAGCTCAGTTGAAATCTAGTCGAGGTGTTTTTCTTTTTTATGCTTGGGATTTGCCTCAGCTCCAGCTAGAGCTGGAGCATCATAGAATCATAGAATAACCAGGTTGGAAGAGACCTGCTGGATCATCNTCCTCTTCTCCAGGCTAAACATCGTTCTGTTGGTCCCCAGCGTTTGGAAGAAGAGCTGCTATCGCACCCAGGTTGCTCCCACAGGACAATGTTGCTGCTAGCCAAGTACCACATGGCTAAGCAGGGAAGAGCTATCATTGTCCATCACATATCAGTGAATGCTGGATCCTTGGGCAGACCCTGCAATGTGCCCTGCCTGGGGTCACAGCTTGTAACAGGCTTGCTCGGGGTGGACGTTGCTTTTTGGGGGGTCTTTTTATGCTGATCTAGAATTTAACAGCTTCACAAAACCCATAGGACTGTAAGCCAAGACTCTTTTTAACTTGCAAGCAGAACTCCGAGTGGAGTTACAGTAGGGGCTTTCACTTTTTCTCTAGCAGAGAAGTGAAATTAAAAGCAGATGCACACACTGGCATTGTCTCTGGGGGACAGATGATATTATTTCACCAGCTTGACATCTGTTGGGGCTAGATTAAAACCCAAACTGTGCTTGGCTAGTCCTGTTTCTAGACCCTCTGCATAGGGATTTGCCACATCAGGTGTGTTTGTAGATTCAAGCTTACCTACAAACCTGGAAGCCTCTGAGATGCGACTTCACATTAGGCTCTTATGTTAAGGAGATGCAAACCATGCTTGCTAGGTTTATGTGTTTGTGAACTGGATGTGAGACTTTAGTAGAGAGGAGGGTAATGGGCTCTTCTCCCAAGTGANCCAACCTGGTTATTCTATGATTCTATGATCTTTACAAGACAGTAGAAAAGAAAGGTAAATCGGAAGGGATAGAAGGAGGTATTGATTGGCAAGGTCTGACAATATATTTGAATACATGTCCATGTGCCCCTACAGGAAATCATCTTAGTCTGAGACCCTTATTCTTAATAAAATTCTTGAGGAATTTTCTAGGCAATGTCATCTTTGCCCGCTCCAAAGAGAGAGGAGGCTGTGCTTCTCAGGCACATCTTTTCCATGCATTGTACCCTTTGCTCTGTGTCTTGGAGGGGTGCAGAAGCCCCCGAGTTCCACGTGGATGGCAATGGATGCGTTTGTCAAGGAAGCAGCACCAGATGCCTGAATAGCAAGCAAGAAACCAGAGCATCCCAAGTTTTATTCGACTGACTCCCCCTGTGACCTGTGGTAAGCAACTTAACCTGTTGTCCTCAGGATCCCCAGTAAAATGGGAGACCTTAATACTTATCTGGTGGGATAACAGTGCTTAATACTTACCTAATTGGATGACAATACTTACCTATATACCTCACAGGGGTGTTGTGAGGATTAATTAGCTAATGTTCGTAAAGTGCTTTGGAGATGGAAAGCGGCATATAGCAGCGCTAAGCGCAAGCATCAAGACCTCAGGATGGCTAAGGGCAGAATAAGAGTTTTTATAAGTTTCAAAATAAACCAATTGTTCAAGGCATCCGGATGCTGGACTTATTTTTAGACAGAGATTTCTAAGAAAGTTGGGAAACAGAAGATTATAATTATGTGACCCGAAACCTCTTTTTGTTTCTTCTAGTTGATCGACTAAACTTAATCTTACTTAGGTGTTGTTTGATGAATGTAAAAACTGCTTCTTGGAGTTTATATCACTGTTTACTCTTGCTGATCAAACAATATTTCTTGAAATAAATATCTGCTTTACAATTTGGACAAACAAATACATTAAGTAAGCCAGAGGAAGTGTTTATTTCTGTGTTCTTTCTTTCTGTATTTCTGTAAGCAGCCTTTTTTTATTCGGTATAACTCTGCTCTTGTTCCCATTAGAGTAACTGAAAGGTAACACCACTGCAGTAAATGGAATTACACGAGATACAAAAGCATTATGTGAGAGCAAAATTATATTTATATGTGGTCTCAAATGCAACTTGACACTTGGATTTAAAGAAAAATCAAACCAGCCGTTCCTATAAATATATATAAATGCAACTTTAACAAAAATTGTCAAGCTTTCTGTTGAATACTTTTTGTTTCATGGCAACTCCTAAACAGATTTTGCAAAGGGAGGATCTGGTATAGCACAGACCATATTTTCCCTTTCACGGGAGGAAATTCTGCAAGGCTTTTGCCTTTAAATATTTTATTTGGTTCCTAATGTGGGCTTTTGGTCCAAGAAAGCAACTTTATAGTTATCAAAGCACCCGTTTGTATTTTTCTTTTTATTTTTTTTGCATGAGTATTTCTTCAGATCTTTTACCCTCCAACGTTAGAGAGAATTCCCACAAATTCCTGAAATCTGTTAAAATACAGAGCAGAGTGCTTACATTAGTAGGTTGTATGTTGGCTGTCCCTGTTCAAAAGTCTGTTCGTTTTCATTCTGGATATGCGAAAGAAACTTGATATACTGCTGGGCTAAGCACCAGGATTTGGTTGGCTCTAGGACCAATTCTTACATTTCTGCACCAGGCAAATGTAAGAATGGATAACGCTTAAAATAAAACCTACCCCAAAGCCTTTCTTATGGATATCAGGTTATTTGAAAATGTAATAGAGACCATTCCTCATAATCAAGTATAAGTCAAGGAAAATGGCATCAAAGAGCTCCAGGCAGCCAAGAGGAAAACTTGACCCAACCCTGAGCACATAGTCCATACCCCAGCTGCCAGAACAACCAAAAAGACCTTGGGGAAGCTGGTCAGGAAGTCAGGTGCTGTTGCTGGAAAGGAGATCTTCCAGATTAATAGGCATTTGGCCCTTCAGCTGCTGTGCAAGCCCAGCATGGGCCCATGGGCATTGAATCCAGCTTTGGACCACAGGAGGAGGACAAAGTGAAGTATGACTGACACTGTCACCAGCAAGCATGTCAAGCTAATGCTTGTAATACACGTATATTATAGCCATCTAGCCATTTGCAGTTGGCTGTTCCTGAGGAGGAGCTGGGTGGCCAAGGAGACTTAGCATTTGGGGACAATTAGCTGTGTCTAGCTAGCAGAATTTGCAGACTTGGAAGCTGGTTAATTAGGCTGAACATTAGGAAAAAAAAAATAATAGGAAGGGTCATTGGGCACTGGAACAGGCTGCCCAGGTTGGGGGGGTGAGTCACCTGCCCTGGAGGTGTTTAAGGCACAGGTGGATGAGGTGCTGAGGGACATGGGTTAGTGTTTGATAGGAATGGTTGGACTCAGTGATCTGGTGGGTCTCTTCCAACCTGGTGATTCTATGATTGCCTGGAGATTGGACACCGCATATGATCCTGCTTCCATCTGATAGCCCCCCTTGCTTTAATGATGAAGGAGCAGTGCTCCAGACTATGATGCCAGCCAGGCCAGCTCTCCTGCCACCTCCATATGTTTGGCTAGGAATATACTGGGAAGGTTTGGAGGCAACAGAAGAAAAGTCAAAATCTGAATTTCCATCCTTGCTCTCAGTGATCTTGGACAAATCACATAAACTCAAAGTACAACGAGATAAAAGCCCATTTCAGCTGCACTCTAGGAACTGTTATAGACTGTGGTATCCAGTTGCCACCACGATGGAGGCAGACACAGATATGCAGGGTGGCTCCTGTCACAGAGTGGGACTGCACACGGTGTTGCCTGATGGGAAAGCAGTTTTCCCATTATCTCTGCTATTGCTGCCCCTGGGAGACCCAGAGAAGATGTAGCAGCAGATAGCTTGGTACACCTGGATTTAATCTGCCCTCTCCTGCCTTACACAAATCAACTCCATCTGATGATGTAGTGTGTAATTCCTGTGGACTCACCAGTTTGGCAGCACTCCTTAAAAAGAGATGTTGTGGGAGGAATGCACAACCCAAATTCCAACTTTCTGAGCCAGCTAGCAGTGGCGGGTGATGCAGCAATGACACCTGAAATTGCTGTCGAACTTGTATGCCAAAGCTTTTTTTTTCTACTCTAACAAGTGCTTGAAAAATATGAACTTATATTCTGAAAAAAATTTAAACAATTCTTTTTTTTTTGTAGTGGTCATACAAATGAAACAGGTCTACCAAACAGGAGAGCCTTGAGGTCACATGCAGGCACCTGAAAACAAGGCACGTAGCCACTGAAGCTACCTCTGGCCACCAAAGAGACACAGGCACTTCTGGGCTGTGATTCACCCTATATTAAAAAAAAAGCTGAGTGATCCCTTCCACATCTTTGGTCAAGCATTTACACCCAGGTTAGAGGCATAGCAATCTCAGAGGTTTCTGGGTAAGACAGAAAGGAAAGAAGAGCAACGAAGCTGGTGAAGGGGCCGGAGAACAGGCCTGATGAGGAACGGCTGAGAGAGCTGGGGGTGTTTATCCTGGAGAAGAGGAGGCTGAGGGGAGACCTCATTGCTCTCTACAACTACCNTGGTTGTTTTATGATTCTATGAAACACCCTTAGAAGATATGCTGATAATTCTTTTTAATCACTGATGATGCTGTGAGTGGTTGGATATAAAGGATTATGCAATAAAGGGCTGCAAAAGGAAGGTGAAAAGCTGTCTTAAATTAAGAATTTGTTGGCTATAGCCTAAATTAAGTGAAGGGTGCCCCATTAGGACGCTGTGGCAGATCCAAACCCTCTTGTTTCATCCTCAGCTTCACCCATTGGAGCGGGCATCACTGCAATGAAAAGTTATTTGTGCTCCGCTCAGCGTGTGAGGATTTCTGCGGCCCTGTATGGGCTTGTAGGAAGAATCAAAGAGAAGTGTCCTCTTTAGGTCCTCAAGAAACAGAGCTTTCTGCTGGTTAACCATTACTTTGCATTTTCCCTTCCTTACAAAACGACTAAGGTTAAACATTAAGCGCCCGCAGTGAAGGACACCTGTATTTGCTGGTCCCATTATGCAGCCATACTGAAAAGGCTTTACAGCTGTCTAAATTAGCATAATTAAATCCACATCAATTAAGAAACCTCCATCATCTCTTTCCCCTTCACATGCAGATAGTAGCATTTGTCTGAGGTGCTAAGTGACAAAGGAACTTTTTAACAGTGGAAGCCCCAGCCTGAAAGGAAGAGTAATACAGGTTGTATATTGGCCCATGGTTCACCTTAACACCAGTGGAAGTGATTAGTGGCCGCTGCTCTGCCTAAAGAGGTAGGACTGCATTTTGCATGACAATTATGCCAGTACCCAGAGCCCTGCATTAGAGATGTGCATTTTACAACATGCTTTTCCCTCTATTGCTCCTTTATGCACCATTAATGGGGGTAAACAAAGCCTGGCATGATTTGGCCAATTTCCCCCCCACACACCCTACTTTCTTCCTTTTTTTTTTTTTTTCTTTTCCCTTTTTCTCTTGTTTTAGGGTTTTGTGTTGTTCTGTGTGGGGAAGCCCCGGTGACCCCAGGATAGCAGCAAGGCTGCGCTGTGTGATGCTGGCAAAGAGAATTCCTCCAGATGAAAACTGACATGGGGTTCAGGGGTTAATTTCTGGAACAGGCGCATTTGCATACAAATGAAAAATGATGGAATTTCTGTTCTCCTAAATTTTCAATGTCATCAGCATCAAACAGCAGTCAGTGCTCCCTTGCTGTTTGAAGAATATTCATTACTTCAGAAGAAGGGGCACCTTGTTTGGTATTAATCTCCTCTTCAGGTCAATGACTTAATTTGCTAAACTCCATCTGAAGTGCCACTCACTTTCTGATTTCTCTGCTATTCTTTGTTATTTTTCATAACATGTTCTTAATACTTTTTTTTTTATTATTTGTAAGGGGATATGCATCTCCAGCAAATGTGAGCAGGAGGAAGGGCTGCCTTTATTTATTTATTTTCACCCAGAGCACTCAACACCCGCCCGTGCCATTTGTAGCACGTTTTGGTGTCTGCTTGCCTTAAAATTCATGGGGTTTTAGCAGTAAGAAATAATTTGCAGGCTCAAATGGGAAAAAAACCCCTCATTTTTCTTCCAAAAATGATACCTAAAAGGACATCTGGTGCCTTGTGCAACAAGGTTACGGGGTGTCATGCCTCTAACAAAAGGTAACAAGCGGCAAAGTAATTAATCCCCCAAAGAAAATCATAATATTCTTCTAGTTCCTGCCTCTGGAAATTCTCATCTGAAACTGCGGTGGCTGAGGACATACTCAGGGAAACTTTCGTGTTAGCTCTTATTTCCCTATTGTCCTTTCTGTGTCTGCCAGGGGCCTGAGGAAGGATCCCATTTCCCCTGTTTTTACTCTTCATGGTTATAATTCTTCTCCCTGAATAGGATTATTCAGGGGATCTTTAGATCTTCAGAGCTTGGGGGTGTTACTGGGTAATTGGGCCAGGGCCCTCGGATGGCGATTCCCACCCTGTGACCTGGGCTGTGGGTCCCAGGGGAGGGGAATGTCCCCCCACTAACACCCCCTACACCCACTACATCCCCCTTCTGGGACTGGGCAAGCTCTGCCCAGCCAGTACGATTCATGATTCATGCTGAAGTCCTATAAAAATTCCTCAAAGTCAGAATTTGCCCTATAACCCTTTGGGTTTTTATATGTCTAGGCCTTTCTCAACTTTCCGTCCAGACTTACTCCTGATTTCAAGATAATGGGTTTTTGTATGTGGTTGGTTTTTTTAATTATTAATCAAATCTGATTTTTTTGGCATGGTCGCTTATGGAAATGAAGCAATTGCACTGCCTGCTTTTCTGTCTGTCGCCCCTACTAACTTTTGAACCTCTTTGCCAATATCTATCCAGTTTGTTAGCAGGCTAGAGATCTCAAAGGTGTGAAGTGCTTTGCAGTATTTTTTTCCCCCAAATCTAACCCTGAAATGGCAACATTTACTATTTGAAATGTAAAAGAGAAGCTTTTCTGTAGGCTTTTTTTTGTGACTTGCAAAGGGGAAAAGAGGTGATCTGAGGATTAATTCCCCCGCATGACTATGTGAAGCCTGTTAACAGTTAACCAACTCTCTCTGGATGTCTCCAAGTCCAGCTGGGTGAGGTTCAAGATCCTTTGCAAAAAAAACTAAACCCCAAAACAACCAAAAACCAAACTATTTGCACATAATATACACAAACAATTTGCATGCAATTGCATCCTACTGCCTACTCTTCCCGTATCCTTTTCTTAAGCTGAGTTTCTGAGGCTTTTCCATATTTTTACAGCGTGTTGTTTAATGGGGATGCAATCCTGACCAGGAAATTGGGAACCTGAAAAATAAAAATAAACAGGAGCTGATGGGGGGGGGTTCTATTCCTACCTGCAGCATTAAGTTAAGCGTGTCTAAGGGCCTTGATCCTCAGCCCCAGCCAAGCTGGATTTAGCATAGGTCATTTTAAGGTGGGGCAAAGGGGGCTTTATGTCATTTTTAGATCCCCTTATCCTAGGCTGGTGAGCCCCAGTGTGATGGGAGGGCGCCCACCCTGCGGGCAGGTTGGGATGGCAGAAGGCCGGCGGCGTTGGCCCAGCGCCATCCAGAGATCTTCTCCACCGAGGGCAATTCAGGGGTGATGGGATAAGCCAGCTTTGCAAAGGCAGCTGCTTTGGGAGCCTGGATCTGCCTCGTTATCCATAGAGAACGTCCTTCGCTCTGAAAACTTTCTCTGTGGGAAGATTCGAATGCGGGAATGAATCCTGCACTCACGTGTCCACATGCCTGGCAAGCAGGAAGATGCTTCCCTCTGGTGCACTTTATTGTGAAAAAAAAAAAATATCAAGGAATCGCCAAATAAATCCAAGAGTCAATAAAAATCAGCATTGTCCAATGTTCAGGTCTGAAGAATTACAGCCGTCCACATCTTGTGCTGTAAAACACTTGTAACCAGGGAGGCTGGATTTCTTCCGAGTCTTTAACATGAGAAAGTACAGACGCAAATGTGACTCTCGTGAAAGTTTTTGTACTGGAAGGCTTAGGCTTCCAGTTAAGGAGCTGATTCTTAATCACAGCTGTCTATCTTGTTTTATGAATATTGATTCTTGAAGTCAGAAAAAGAGACTTGTCATCATAAGCGCATCAGAATCTGGCACTTGCGTGCTCAGAAGGAAGCGGTGCTGCTGCTTAGCTGCGGTAGATGATGTCGGTTTGTTGAAATAATATATCTCTGCCAGCTGAGAATTTGGCCACAAAATGAGAAAAGTTGAGATTCCCATTGTTGAATTAGTTTGGCCACATTAAAAATACGTTGCTGCAGAAATGTGTATATGAATATGCTAATGTTTATTTTGCTAAACGTGCGTGCCAGAATGTGCCATGTGGCTGAGTTAGTGTTACTTTAAGAATCCCAATTTTTTTTTTGCCTTTTCAGACTTTTGAGCTTTTAAACTTGTAAACACAGCATTTTGTTGGCATAAGTCTCCACGATTTTATGCATACAGCTGACTTTTATCTTCACTTTTTACATCACCTTAATACTGTAAAAGAGAAAGCACTCATCTGTTTATGATAAGTTTATCAGAAATACTCCAAAGTTTCCATGACTAAGATATTATATTGTTATAGTGGCTTGCTACAGGGTAATTTTGAGACAACAAACAGGATATTTCAAAGCCCAGATGTCCTGTTTAGACAAGGGGGTTTATATTGATTAGAATCTGCTTTCACCTAACATCGACTAGTAAATATCACAAAGACATAATTAGAAAATTTGGTACAATATTTAGTCCTAGTCCCTGTGTGCCAGAATTGTTTGACTACTGAGAAACTGGAGCTTGTTTGCATCCCAGTGTGTTGTGAAATGCAAACTTCAAAGAAAATATTATATCTCCCAACTCCAGCTCGTGAGAGTCTTGGAAGTATAATACAGAAAGGCTTAACAATCCCTGCTGAGGAAAGGGCAATTTGACACTGAAACTACTGTTAAAGCACCGTTGACACACTGGTGGGCAAAAAGTGCTTATTAGAGGAGTCTAGTTACAGTCTCGGGAGTCGGGGAGAGAAAAAGCACCCGAGTCGTTGTGAAAATTGGCAAGTGGCACCAGTAGATGCATTCTGTCTATGTGTCTGTGCTTTTTTTTTTTTTTCCCTCCTTAACTACATGTATCTACATGTTTGCCTCAGAAGCTTTCCATAAGATTGGGGCCCTCGCGGTATTCAAATAAAATATTTAGATTTTGCGAAACTTCTGGAAGCCAGATTTTAAGGCAAAAAAGAAGTTTTTTGTCAGATTGTCAGTGTCTGAATTTCATCACAATCTGTTCAGCTGTTTGTTGCAGGCAGGCGTAAAACAGTGGGTAAGTGTGTGTTTGTACTTCTTATACATATTGAAAGAGGGCTGCCTAATCCCCTTGATGAGGAAAGCTCTGTAAATTATATACATCTGCAGACTTCGTGCCTGGGTAGTACAGAAGCAAAGAGGCAGCTCAGCAATTTGAGGGAGCAAACAGGAGTTTTCTTGCAACTCAGCGATCGGGAACCTTTTAGCAGCCCAGCCTCCTGGTGATGTCATTTTGTTGGGGTTTTTTTTAATGACCTGGGTGTTTTGCCTTAAAAACTTTGCCTAGGAGGCCCTTCTACACACATAGGATTCCTGGCAAGAGAAAAAAAAAATATTTGCTGATGACAGCTCTGAATATATTCTCTTTAATTGTCACTTATGTTTCTGTCCCATCCTCTGCACTGCTCTAAAAATAGTAACTTGGGCTGATGGTTTCAACACCATCTAATGTATGTACATTATTGCCTACAAAACCTACATAAAAATGTCAAGAATGAGACCTAAGCCAGGAATAAAATTGAAAATCACAAACAGGAGACAAGACCCAAATAATGAGGGTGTTGCAGCGAGATATTATATTGATGTCTCTGCGTAAATACATGCGGGCAGAGCTGTAAAGATCCAAGTGCCACTCATGCATAGAGGATGCCTAGAATAATATTCGCCTTTTAAAAAAAAATATATAATTTTTAGGTAGCATTTATATTTATCCTTAGCCTTCCCCTGCTTCCTATAATAGCATGATTTGCAAATCACGCTGCAACACGTGTAAGGTAAGTGCAGAACATATTTTCCTGTCCATTTTGCAGAGGATAAATTTGTCCAAATTACACAGCGAGTGTCTGGCAGAAGCGAGACTAGACACCAGGGATAAAATCCCTTTGATTTCACCGAGGCAAGGATTTTATTCCGGGAGCCTTGTCTCCAGTTCTCTACTCTGTCTACCATGCCCTGTGTATTCTGGGCTTTTGTTGATACTTAACACAAGTCTTGGCTCACAGGGTTAAAAGAAAGTCTGACGGGGAGGCAGCAATAGTAGTGTTAATGTGACACTAGTTATGGTTTAAACAGCGTTTCCATTATAAACTTCTGTTTACAGCAATTATAAATCAACCATAAAAAAAAAAAAAAGGAGGAGAAGAAGAAGAAGAAATCACTGTGAACTAAAACTTGGCATACCAGAGTCCAGGAGGGAATTTTGAGCCTTAGGAAATAATGTCTTCTGATTACCATGGACAGGCATGACACGATGTGCAAATATACACTCCATGTTGCACTAGAAAAAAGCCTAACGAGTGTCACCACTTTGTCATGGCCAAGGGTGTGGAGAGGGTCTTTCTGACTTTTGGAAATAGGGGAGAGATTTTATTCTTCCCAGAAACATCCGATTAATGCCCTCAACTGGTTCCTAATCCTTCCTGTTTACTTTATATCGTCCCACGTCAGGTAAATGCAATGGCTGCTTTCGGGTTTCCAGTAGATCAGACAGTCAGCTGGTGTTGATCAGCACGGCTCTACCGAAGTCCAGTGAAGTTAGGTTGACTTACACCAGCGGACAATCTGGCTCCGTATCATCTTTCCGCAGGAGGCTGAGGCATTTGCTACACATTTGGAGCGGAGGTTAATGTTTGTTTAACTTTGAAAGTCCATTTTGCCGTACCGATCAAATTCCAGTTGCAGGATAGGCATAATTTGACTTAAAAGTGTTTTCACTGAGGATATAGTTGGTTGCTTTTAAGTTGTATTGTGTGCGTATTTATTGCATCATATTCCGGGCTTTCTTCTGCTAGACCACAAAATGATGGTGCAGGTGGTGCTCAGCCAGTTTACGGCTGTAAGGACAGTCCAAGAGGCTATAACTATCTCCTACCCTGTACCCAAATCATGATTTTACATGATAAAGCTGAGTCACTGACCATGCCAGCTCCGGGCCGTCCCGGGGACATGCTCCCTCCTGCATCATCATTCATGAGTCACGCGAAAGATGAGATGTTGGCTCGTAGGAGCACTTCCCAGCGCAGCATTCCCCAACAGCTGAGTTGGAACTCCAGTCCTTATTTCTGAATTCAGCTTGGAAATAATTACGATGCCGTAGTAACTTTGGCTTTCGGTAGTGTCACTAATAACCAAGCGCTAAATGTGAAGCAGCTTTGCAGAAGCGCTCCAGTGTCAGGTTACGGAGAGCAGACGTCGGCATAAAGGTGCCGTAAACTCGATGTAACTCGTTTAATTACGCGTCAGCGTTGGGCGCAGGAAGGAGGAGAAGGAAAAACTACTTGCTGGGGTTTTTTTAGATGTGACATTTCAGTGATGTACCAACAGAGGAAATTTTGCTTGCAGAATCCTGTGAGCAAAACACTTCTGAGAATGTATGTATACAATTGTTTAAAAAAACACAGGGTTACTGACACAGATGCCAATTTGGTAGGGCATATGGAACATTTACACTTGCCTTTTTCATTCTTTCTTGCTACAGCTGGTACTGATTTAGTATGTGAAATTTTACTAGCAGGAGTGCTAATCAAGACAGAGATTTCTGTGAGGATTTAGTCATTTATGTGGAGGAAAACTATGGGTATCATTAAAAAGTACAAGATCATCTATGAGAGGAACATTATCATTAGCAACCTAATTTTTAAAGCGAACCGAGGGGGGAAAAAATACTGTATCTCTTGAACAGCAGCAGAGAAAAATTATGTTCTTGTAATGCTGAGAGTTGGGCCACCTCTCTCTAAGTTTGGGAGAAGAAAATTTTAAATGCATTTATAAAAAATGGCAATAGAAGCTCCAAGTGTTTTTTGTGAGGTTTTTCTTTTTGACCAGTGTGATAGCCTCCTCTGCGACATCAAATGGATATGGCTAGGAATGGGATTAAATCCAAAAAGCACTTCCAAATCCTGGATCTGTGTTTGAATCTCCATTCAAACCTAACTCTCTGATGGGTCTGCGTATCACCATCTCGGCTTTTGAGAAGGATCCAAGAGATTCCCACATCTAAAAAAATCTAGAGTTTGTAGAAGTTACCTGGTTTTTTTTAGGAAATGCAATCTGGAATGGAGACATTCAGACCTTAACTACCAATTCTGGCCAATTTCTCATCGTGACAAGAAATATCATATTCCATTAAGAAGGCAAAGTCTTCTCCAAAGAGGTGATTTTTACATTACAGACGGCGTAAAAAATTATGCTTGGGTTTAACTACCATTTCCTGCCAAGATTATTTTAGCGCAAACAGCAACAGAGTAACTGCTGTATTTTAAATACGTTGTACAGGTGGCCCAGTGATATGGGAGACCTGAGCAGTAAAAGCCGACATCTGCGGCCGGAGGTGCCTGAGTGTGGTGGAGGGATGCTCGTGGTCCCTGTGGAGGGTGGCCAGCTGCCTGGGCTCGCAGCATCGCCTTCATGGAGAGGTTTGTGAGGGGCTCCGGAGTGGGCTCTATGCCCCTTCTCTGCTGCTTTCCCACCTAAATTAGGGACTCTGGAGGACTCGATGATCTGGTGGGTCTCTTCCAACCTGGTGATTCTATGATTCTATGATGATGCAAGGATGATGTTGGGGTGATAGCGTGTGTCATTACTGGCACTCTGAAATACCTGGAGATTTCCCAGTCGATCAATCAATACCTGCCTGCAACTCTACAGGAATTCATTTTCAGGGATTGACTTCATATCGAGACTCCCAAATATCTTTGATTTGGCGTGATGGGCACTATTGCCTGAGACAAGAGTACAGAGCAGGGTGTGGGGAATAAAACCAAAGTGCTTTCGTTTCTTTCAGGAGTGTTAGCTTCCTCGCAGGTGCCTCACTTGCTGAGGGGAGGCAGTAAATTTTAGGCAGATTCCCAGGAATCACTGGATTCAGTAGCTTTACTGTAGTGCAGATGTGAGGGGTCTCGTTTGATAAATACAGGTAATGGCTCTCTTGTGGTAACCGCAAGATCATCTCCTGCACTTTGAGATCTACCAGGGCTCAAATTTTCAAAGAAGGCCCACTAAGTTATACAGTGAATCTCTTTTATTACTTTTCCAACCCCAGATTTCAGCAGCTGCAACTCGAAGTTTGCCGATTGCTGTTATTTCCCAGTATCACAGTTAACTTCAGTCACTAGGAGAACTGCTGAAGAGTTGCTGTAGCTCCAGAAAGAGCTAAATGGCTTCTGGATATGACAATGACAATTTTCACTTAAAAGGCTTTTTCCCAAAATACGGATACCACTAAACACAATCATCTCCAGGGGGCAGGGAAATGGCCATCAGGCTAATTAGCTCAAAGCAACTGAAACCATGGGGGAAAAGGAAAGCCGGCATTTATCTTGGATTGAACATTGCTGCTTTCACTAAAATTGCTTGCATGTCTATGAAAGCCATGCAGGGACGTTACCAGCTTTGTGGACTGAAGGAGTGTGGGTCAGCCTCTCATTTGATGGCATCAGGGCCTCTCAAATTGGATGCTTACAGCACAGAAATTCCATTCTTCAAAAACCTCAAACATTTGACCTGTGTTATTACAACTGCCCAAACTTCTTCCTAATGTAAGAAGGCAAAAGACCCTGATACTGGGTCTGAACAAGAATATCTTAAGTTTTGTCTCTGCTTCCCAGAAAGAAAAGAAAATGAATCATGATGGAGATTTTACTGTTATCATCGACAAGGATAGTTACATCACCAAAAAATGTGCAGTACTGCAATCTGAAGTCTTAGACAGTTTGTGATGTTTAAACATCTTAAGCACTGTTGAGCATTTTCTCTACATTTCTTGATATGGCACCGCGGTTTTATTTAAGCAATCCTGAAAATCGTGGCCAGCTGCACCATCTGCCAGAGATGATGCAGGATGGGTGCCTCCAGCATGTCAGCGCTCAGATGTCATTTAAAAGGGAAATGCTTTCCGTACTGGGAAGAGGGCAGAGACAAAGAGCCTGGGCAGGCAGCAGTCTGTGCTAAGTGGAAAGAAGAATTGATACCTTTTCTAAGGCCTGACCTGAACATCTGAGTTCCTTCCCTTGGGGTTTTCCACCCCCAAATGTTCTTTGTGTGTGTCTGTGTGTGTCTGTGTGTGTGCGTGTATTTTTTTTTCTGAGCACTCACAGATCCAAAAAAGGCTATGAGAGATAAAGAGTTATCTGATGTTGAACAGGTGGCTTGTCCAGGTCATTGAGCACGATGGTGGCTGTGAAAGCAAAGTGTGCAGTGAGTCCCACCTCGGTGCGAGGCGCAGGGGCACGCAGCAGGGGGGCAGTTGGCATTTAAAGGTCAGTCCCTTGCAGGTCCTCAGCACATTCCCAGGAGCAGGTGACCTCCGTGACTGCTCTCCCAGCTCACACATCCTTCTCATAAAGAAGCCAGGCTGCACCTTTATGAAACTGTTTGCAGAAGAACAAGGCGTGATCACAACTAAGCTGAAGGGTGTCATATTCACTTTGCCATCGACATGAGGACCAGTGGTTGAATATTCGATTACATGTCAGTCACAGCACATTAGGCAATCTTCCAGTCTGCCAGCTTTGCCCTTCCCAGCTCTCAGCTAAGTGTCATCAGGAAAGAAGTAGCACAGTGTAAGATGGAGGCAATACTGAAATCAACTTGTTACGGGAGCTTCAATCTCCATCAAAAATGTCCTTTCTTATCACTGCAGTGGGTCTAGTGGGCCCCCCTTGCTATGGAAAGGTTGTTCATGCCTCTAGACTGTGGATACAAACGATTCACGGTGCAGTGCTGTTCACTTTCATCTTTGGGTCTAAAAGTATCAATGTGTGCAAAAGTGGCAAACAGTGCAGTGAAGGACTACAGAAGTGCCATTCCAGCACCATTACCAAAAATATTCTGCTCTTTCAAATAAAGTGGCTATAAAAATGTGTTGCCCTGACGGAGCATATTCTGGACTGGTTTTGCTTGCAAATTACTTACTGAAAATATGCTACGAGTGGAAGTTAAGGGCTGTGGACAGTTTCCCACTTTGCTAAAGCCAGAAAAATCCCATCTCAGCTCCAAGAAGGAAACTTCTTTCCAAAATGTCAGCTCATGCAGTAAGTCCCATTTCAGCTGGAATGAGCCGCTCTGTTTGCGCTCGGTGGTTTCTGGAATAACAAAAAGCCCTGTATGTCCATGCCGGGAAGCACAAGCATGAAAGGATAATGTGGGTAGATAATTCCCTTTGGCACTGGGGCCTTATTATGGGTTTTGTTAAGCATCCTCCACCTGTTAGCACCAGCAACGTGAGAAGTAAACGGATAACATTCCCACTTTGCATCTTCTGCTTCCACGGTTGAGCTGTACCTCCTGTTTGGAGAGTTTCAAAGTGAATTTGAAATCAAAAGAGACAACGCTGCCGTTACTGGGTGGGACATTCATAAGCAGAACTTTAGCTTTGTCTACTTTGATTTCAGATTCACTTTGAATGTTTTTCTGACAAGGAGGTGCCGGCATCACAAGACTCACCGTAGCGGCATCACCATTAACTTTTCAAGTGACCGTTACTACTTAGCGAGAGAGACAAGAAGATTGCAGTGCGTGTCAATGGGAATAACCTTTATGATACTTCCAAAGCTTCGAATCTGTCCTCGGGCACCAAAACTCCAAGAAATACTTAGAAGGAGAGACTGCCTGTGGAGTGAAGAGTACAGAGTGATGGATGAAACAATAAAAATTACACCGCTGGTAAAAACTGAAAGTGGGATGCTGCTGTTTGCAACGCGTTGTGCATATGATTGATGTCAGGGTGAAGGCATCCAAAGCCTGTGTCATATTACAGATGCTGAATGAGAACCTCTGTGCAGCAGGTGGAAAGGGCAAGAGTCCGTTTTAGGTAGCACCTGGAAAAAATTACTCTTTATTACTATATCACCCACTCCTCCTTGACCATGTTTGAAAAGGGCATCTTCAGTGCCGACGGCAGTGTTGTTACAGACAGAAGGATCTGGCTGAGAGCAGCCGGTGAAGTGTGCCTTACTTTTAAAAAGAAAGATGTGTCTTGACAGCTTGCCAAATACCACATCTGCCTCTCTTTGCACCTCTGTGGGTGAAGCTGAGCAGTAAGGTGGTGAAGATGAGTGAACCCATCAATTAACTGTGCGAGCTCTGCTCTCTCATTTTCAGCTCAACAGCTGTAGGTGATCCCTGGCCTGGAAGGACCTCCCTGGAAACCCATCTGCAACACCTGTGGGAGAAGCACAGCTGTAAGAGCCCTGCAGTAGAGTGAGGAGACACCACACCCCTGTCAGCTCACGTTGGCTGAGAGGAGCATTAGGAAGTGCACAGGGTGTTGTTCCTTTTTTTAATTGTTTATTTTTTTGCTATTGTTATTTATTGTTATTTTTTTCCATTGGGAAATACTGAGACCATGCAAGTCAAGGTGATCAAGATGGTCTTCAAGTCGACTTCTTCTTCAGGTGTGGAAGCTGTGTCCCAGTTAAACCAGGTAAGTCCACCTTGGCTTATCTGATAAGGTCTAGAGATGTGAGGATTGTATCTCTGGCCCTTTATTTTTAGTTGAAGGCTACAATGATATTAAATCACGGCTTGGTGGTCTGCAGGTTTTTTTTGTTTGAACTGTTTTGCCTGTGACATCAAGTCTGTGTTTTGTATGCAGTGCATCAACGTTGTGTGAATGTTATGAACAACTTCTATTATCTTCGAAACCACAGAAACAACAGTTATAATTATAGTCTGAAGATGCTATAGTGTTTTTAATATACCTACAGCAGTAATATTATAATGAAAGTGCTGTGTTTGCCTGCAGCTTTTACTGTGTTCAATGACATCACAATTATGCTGTATTCGAGCTAAAACTTCTGTCCTTAAATAGAAACAGCTTGTGTAGGTTTTCCTTCTCATTTCTTGTGATTGTCCCCACTTATAATAGCGAATAAGGTAGGATACTGTGTTTTTGCAGGCTTTGTGTCTGGGTTTGATGCTGATAAATTGTAGGTAGTTCGTGTTGTGGGATTTGAAAAATGATTAATGTTATTTAAAACGTCTAAACGGGCATCTGCTACTTGTTGCATTATGACCTTCTGGTCCTGGGGTATTTAACAGTCCTGTAACTTGTGATAGTGAGATTACTAGAAAAATTGTTACCAAAATGGATGTGGCACTCTAAGTGCGTACAACAAAGTTTTATTTTCTGAAGTTTTATTTAAGGGTGAAATATTTAGGCACATGTCTTCAAGGGTTTGATGTTAACATACCTGAGCCAGATCTTGAGTGTTATAAACCACATCTCACTGGTAGAACTATGGCATTAACAAGCTGAAAAGCAGTCCAGGCACATAGGCTTCCATCTTCTTTAAAGCTGAATTTATGCCTATTCATGCTCGGTCATAAATTTCAGAAATAGATTTGATCATGTTTTGAGTTTTTGTTTAAATAGCCTCCAAATACAAAAAGCTTTGTTTGAATCACACTCGCTAGGTGCTTAATAGTTCCTATTTCTGGTGAAGACCTTTGCAGCCCTAGACCTGAATTATTTGTTGCTTCTAGGGGATGCAGCAGTGTGGCCGTAGCCCTCTTTCTCCCACTTGTGAGCCATAACATTGCTGATGCTTCTGCAGCATCGAAACAGTCCAAACACGTCTTCAAGCCCGTAGCCAGAGATTTGTCTTATGAACACTAAGAATGACGGTAACATCCAAAAATAACCACAGTGGCCTGCAAAACTGGTCGAAGAATAAGGCAAGAATTTCTCGACAAATATCTAATTATGATATTAAAAATATATCTTTCATGTAAGACTTAGCTTAACTAACTTTGTAAATTGAATGTGGCACCTTCCTAACACTTCTTGGAGTCTCGTTGATTGTTTTCATTATTGTTGTGATTGTAGCTGTTACTAGAATGAAATTATTTACACATGGAGCCAAATGATAATTTTCATTGCTATTCAGCTCCTGACTGCATTAGACTGGCACCCTGCATCTGCAGAACACCCATCCTCACCAAAGCTGCGGGTTTGCCTGTCATTGGGAGTGGCTATGACATGGTGTTCCCATTGTTTTCTGCATTAAGGATGTATTGGGGCACACGAAGAAAGTAGAAAATGGTAGTAAAGAGGTCTTCTGCCCATTAGGCTCTTTTCCATCGTATGAAAACAAGCCTTCAAGCTTTGTGAAACCCACCTGGCTCCGTACAAACTCCACAGCCATTGGTTCTCTGCAAGTCACCATTGGGTTTAGGATTGTTTTTCCTATTTGCCTCCCCTTTTGTGCGCCTTTGCTAAACCTGGATAACACAGAGCTAGCCCTCAGACTCCAGAGTGGTGGTGTAGCCGTTGGGTGGTGGAGCGCTGACCAGTAGGGCCATAAAAGTCAATGAAGTGCATAAGCAGCAGAGCACATAATGGCCAGTGAGTGTGTGGCAGTTCATCTTTAACACATGGACAGACATGGTCCGGTGGTTAGAGTGCACGTGTGAGAGCCAGAAAAACTAACTTCTGATTCTGGATTGGCCCCTGGCTTGTGTGTAACCTTGTGACAACCACTTCCCTACCAATGGCTTTGCTAATTTCCTATTTGGATAGTAAAGGGAATGTGTCAGGCACAGTGGGTTGTCGTGTTCTGATTTACGAGCGGCCGTGAGACTCCTGTCCCAGATCCTAATGGGAGACTCTTTAGAGAAGTGCAGGGAGCCGGGCAGGTGCTCGGTAGGAGTAAATCACCATAGCTCAATTAAAACCAATAGATTTATCCCATCTGGAGTGATAAAGGCTTTCCCATCAGTTAAAGCACTGGTCCTTAGTATGTAACAGGAGTGATGCTGCTCCTTCTCTCCCAGGGAAGGTTATGCCCAAGAGCATGGATTCGCTAACAAAAGATGGGCTATGGGATTTGCTACCAACAAGAAGGGTGTGGAGAGGTGAATCGTAGGGCAATTTTATTTAGAAAACGTGGAAAATGAATTAGAAACTCTCGTCTTACCTTTGACTCTTTGGCAAGGGCAAATTAGAATTGGCAACCCTCTGTCTAGCAATATAAAAGCGTCAACATCTGCATAGCTTCTGTTGGTAAATTTATGGAACACGTCAAGTAAAACTGATGTAAAAACAGAACAGGCTTTGGATGTGAGCAACTTTCAAAACAGATACTCTTTCTGCCATTGGTCTGCAGCTTGTGCTGGTTTACTTAAACTTGTCTGGTTGACCTGACTCAAACCCCAGCCTGCATGTTCTTAGATCGGTTTAAAAAAATGTTTTACCACCCATTTCCAGAAGTAAGACAAACTGACGTGAAGTCAATTTAAAGGTGTTCACAGAAGAATATTATGCGTTTTAAAAGCATTTCAATTAAAAGAAAAATCACAGCTTCATTCAAGGAACTTTTCCTTAGGCCATTCCTTCATTTCCAAACTCTGTACAGTAATATCACACAATAGACTGAGGTGCTGATTATGCCACAGATAATGTAGTTGTTAATGATCAAGTTAATGTTAAAAGCCATTACTGCTCATTGACATAATTCTCAGAACATTATACTGGAGAAGTGCACCTTTTGTGTAGCAACAAAATGACAAAATTGAAATGTTAAAAGTTGAGCGTCTGAATAATAGCCTGTGAAATCATTTAGACAAGATCATTGTTGTTGCCATTGTAAAAGAACCAGAGAGTGACAGAATGAGACAAAAAAAAAAAAACAGGGGGGCTGCGCGGGGAGAAGCAGGCAGCCGGGTGTCTCATTCCTGAAGGGAGATATAAGGTAAAGAGGATTCCTGCTTCTCTGCTCTCCCCCTGCCTCTCCAGTTTGGAGGGTCTTCATCTAACAAGAGAGCACCCTCCTCTGGCAGCTCTCCAAAGCCGAGCGCTCATTTGGAAGCCTTGGGGATGGGGAATGGGACTCGTCACGTTGCCCCAGCACTAGGGTGGGAAGCTTTGCCCGGCATGGAGGAAGAATTTTTTTTGACTGCTTGCCAGGAAAATCTAGGACAGTGGCCCTAGCGTTACATAAAAAAAAAAAAAAAAAAAAAAAAAAAAAAAGTCAATTGTGGATGCTTTTGCCTGGAGAGGGGTTCATCGGCGATCGCGTGCTTGGTGTGGTGGAGGTCGTCGCCTGGGACCATTTACCTTAAACCTGGGGTGGAGGTTGTTGGTCGGGACCCTTTACCTTAAACCTGGAGGGCTTGCAGGTCGCTTTACAAAACTCTCGGAGCCACATGCCACCCACAGGCATCCCTTTGACTCTCTGGGCTTTAATAAAACGGAGAAAGAGCAGAGAATTGTGGTAATGGGCTAAGCAACAGACAGACTATTAAACGCCTGCAGTGGAGGGACGCTTTACTGAGCAATATACTGTACAAGCAGCCTGTGTTTAAACATTGACCCACAACATTTGGTCCATAAAAATAGTTACATTCTCGGGGACTCCTGGCAGTGATAGTTTTAATGTAGGGTCTGTGTCATGGTATAAAATAAATGACTTCCTACATTACAGTAAATACTTAAAAGCTTCGCTGAAAACCTTTCTGTGCAAAGCAATGAGTGTAGTACAACTACCTGCAAGCGATGTTTTGTTCCTGAGCCACCCACGAGGATCTGCTTTTATGCAGAAATATCCTTCAGCCCTGAAGCCAGCCCCTCCTCAGCCCTGCTTGTTATCCTTGTAGAACCGGGCAAATCATTGTGGAAAAGGTATTGAAGGGTGTTTATTGAATTATATTTTCTTTCTGGATTTCCAATGAATGTGGTTTTCTGCTCTTCTGAAAAGTTACCTGTATCATAAAGGGAACTTTGAATTGACTTCGTTTGTTTAGCATCTCCTAGCACCAGTCTCTCATAGAAAAAAATATGCAGCCTTTTATTAAGGTTGTATGTGTCATAGTAAGTGCTTTTACCTGATAAATTTAGAGGCAATAGGATTCAGTGTCATCTTATGAAGTTTGCCACTTTTTCTCCTGCACAAGCCTGTTCTGATCTTGTTTTGTTTTCAGATAGGGAGCTTGAAATACAAGAACACCCTTCTCAAGCCACAGCACATCTCCATCCAGGCTGCCAGCCCACCCTCCGTCTCTCACCATTTTCCCCTCTCTAATGTATTAACTTTCCTGGAGGGCTTTGATTCTTGTCCTCTTACTGTTCGTGTAAGCTCCCACAAAACCATCCAGTATATTCTCAGCCTCCAGTAAGTGTCTTTCTCAGGATATCTTACTACAGGGTCTGCTACTCTTGGCACCCTCTTCCTGTGACCCCAGCCACTATTGAATTAAATCTCTTCCATGGTTTGGCTATGAATTGCAGCCTAAAGTCCATAACTAAACTGTGCATGATATTGGAATTCGGCAGGAGCTGGGGCCAGCAATTAGGAATGGTAGACCCTGCCACTTTATCTGTCATGGCAGGATGGAAATTTCAGGGAAGGAAAATTACTGGCAGGTCACAGTTTGGAAAGAAGGTAGCAAAACTATAGGGCTTCTGTTTATGCTGCGCTTGTTGCTGTAGTGTGGAGGATCGTGCAGTTCAGTAGGAAAAGTTAGAGCCCCACAGAAGGGATTAAACCTTGCAGTGCCTTTCACTGTGCAGATAGGGATTTAAAATTTATTTTTGAGGGTGCAAGATTACGTCTGAAAAAAGTAATAGGTTGTTTCTTTTCCTGACAAATTTGAATGAGGAAATATTTCTTAAAATTGGCAAAAATCATTGCACATCTCCATGGCCAAAGATTTTCCACAAAGAAAGCTTCACCTCTGAGGAACAAACTGTGCAGTTGACCTCACCATTGTGCCTCGATGCAGCTGCTTTCAGGGACTGTAGAGAGAGTAGATGGTGCCCGTGGGGTTGGATCTGGGACTCTAGTGCAGGGCTGGACCTGCTGTGGGTGTGCAGAGCATAGGGGAGGCTGTTTATAACGTGTTTGTCTTGTCTTGGTGGTGGAGAAGGGCTGCCACGGAGGTTCTCTACAGCTTTTAGAGGTATTGTGGTATCCCTCCAGTGGAAAAGGAGAAATTTTGACACATATTTTGAGATTATAAATCAGGTTCAGTCTGCTCTGAGGACTGAAATCTACGCTATATCTGGCTTATTTTGCTAGCTCTAGGAGCAGTTCACAAAGAAGCTTGGATGCAAGAACACATACAATCCTACGCACCCTTGAATGAGCGGTATTCAGTAAAAGTGAAATTATTGCTCCTGCTGGTTTTGCCGTTCTTGCCATTTCTTTCTTATCTAACTTTGAGCTAAGGCCAGCTGCTCTTCACCTAGATATTTATTTCTCTTAGATACTAATCAGTTGAGTAATGCCTGCGACTCATCAAGTGGAGCTGGGAGTCGCAAGAGCCCTACTGTCACCAAAGCTCTTAGTTTCCCAGTGTGCATCCCTCTTGGTCTCATCTAGCTGCTGGATTAGAGAGGAGATGCAGCTGATCCTGAACAGATCCAGCAGACTATAATTCGGAAGAGATAAGGAGCATTGCAATGTTCAGGGGTCTATCCTAGAAAAATACATGAATCCTGCTAATTTTTTTGCTCTGGCTCGGTTTTGAAAGGCCCCTAGGCAGTTTAGTTGTAACTGCTTGTCCCTTGAGTAGGGAAATGCCATAGCTTGGGTTAAACGGTTGCTTGGCAAAGTCCAGGGCTGTTAAGCAGTAGTTAGGAGCTCTGTGAGTCGGATGGGTGCTGCCTCTTCCAGGATCCTGCTTTTGAACAGGGACAACTTGCAATAAAGGTGCTAAAGTATTATGTGAAGAGAGATTGGTTTCTGAAACGTTGCCTGAGCCGTGGCAGCTCAAGGTGAGGGGGCAGATCATGTTTTGGAGGGGATGTGGTGAAGGAAATTAAAGAGGCTGAGAACTGCTGCACAGCTGTGCAGATCAGGAGAAGCAAGGTGCAAGACAACCAGTGCTAGAAAGCAAGCATAGGCAAATATAAAATAATTTTTATTATTTGTGTATGTGTGCTGTGTGAAATCCTGCACTTCTTTTCAGTGCATGTATACATTTGGCTCATCCACCTCGGAGCCTTCAAGGTCTGCATAAAGCATTGAAGAAAACCACTAAGTGTTCACTTTCTTGTTTCAATTAGCAGTCTCTCAAAATGTGTCTACGTTGAAAATATTGGAAATCATCCTACCTGTGTGCACTGTTATCTAATTAATGCCCTGTCCTTCATTGCTGCTGGAAGGCCAAAGTGTTTCCTTCAAAGCAATAACTTAAAAAGAACTGGAGGCTGCACAGAATATTTCAAAGAAATGAAACCCAGTCAGGGAAAAAGAATTTTACCTCTTCTTCCTACACACAAAAAAAAAGCTTTGATTGGTATCAGCTTTAACCAAAGAAATGTCCCTTCTGAGTGGAGGACCCGAGTCCCATGTTTCATCCCAAGAGAAATTTAGGTCCGAATCCAGGATTTTATAGAGAAAGTGCTGATACAGCTGGGGCAGAGCGCGGCTTTATGAATAGGGTGTTGATAAGCCTTGTGAGCAGCCATCATATCGGAATTACAGTGCAAGCCAGGCATGTGCACAGGTCACTGCTTTTTATGAACACATGTTCCCAGATCTTATGACAAATAGGAAAGTAGCCCATTTTGACCTTTGAAGCCTGTTGCAAAGTCATTGCTGAGCTATTATTTGAGTAGCTTGAGGTAGAATAATGTTCAACTCAGCTTCCTGGAGCTGCATTTGAAATGCAATTAATTGACTGCTGTTAGTTGTCAATTAACATTTATTATCAATTAGTTCATCAAATTGATTAGTTGGCAGGACCTTAAAGCCTAAATGCACTCCTTTCCATTATAAATATGTCTATAAGAGTAAAAGCTACTCACTAATTGATGTCAAACTGAAATTGCTTATGTTGGTCAAGAGACAGAGCACATTGTTTTTTTGAATCCATATTAAATTAATTTTGCAGCAAACACATCAGTAGTGCAATACTTTAAAACACCATAATTGGTGCATACGACTTCGTGTGCACGTCTCTTGGAGCTGTTAAAGTGCACAGGTATATTATAGGAATTGTCTGTAGCCTTTTTCCTTGTTTGAAAAGTGATGCTGTTTCAGACAACCAGACTAATTCTTCATTAGTCTGCCCGCTAAAACAGCTTGTGGCCAAATGCATGGCCTGAAAACCGTTCAGTTTTAGCAGATCTACTGCAAGGCTCTATCTATTTCTCCCTTCTCCACTCTTTCCCTCTGCCTGTCCGGAATTTGGGGGGCCATTCTCATGCAGCAGGCACTAATCAGGATTACTCAGGAACATCTCTTTGTGATTGAAACAGAACACAAAAAGGAGTCGCTGTGTGTTTATCAGAAAAAAATAGTGACAGGAGTGTTATTTTCAGTACCTTATACTTGCAAGCCAATAAACAGTTCCTATGTTTGCGAAAGCCTTATCAAAGGGACGAGAAAAGAAATATCTGGGTTAGCCTTGCAGTTTTAAATGCAATAGTTGTCTTGACTTATTTGCTCTTAATCCTAGGGCCAGGGAGCAGAGGAAAAATCCTGAGAAGTATTCCTTTAACTTTTTGTGTGCACAAAATACCTGAGAGGGGTTATTCATTTTCATTGCCTTTGTGCAATGAGATTATTCCTGCATCCCCCAAAACTGTGACCTAAATATGGCTGAAAGACACAACATGTGACCTGCTTAGTGCTGCCTGTCATGGCCTGGAGCCACAGCAGGAACTCTATTAGTGGGAACAGCACAGATGCTACCAGATGGCCAACATATTGTCCAGAGATGACCCATGTATAATTGCAGAAAGTTCAATACATTCAGGTTTTGAATTTAATTGCATTGACCACCTTAGCTACCGCTGCAACACGATTTAATTTATTTAAGGTGGAAACTTAACTTTCAGAAGTAAGGGAATATTTATGCTTTTAATATCCCGTTTGCGCTTTGCAGGCTGTAGGAACACAAGCTCCGTGCATCTTAACAGATGTTTACAGAGGTCAGACTACCTGAATGCCGTTCAGGCAATTCGAGCAATAAGGGAACAATACAAGATTTTTTTCCCCATTCACTTCCTGCAGTTTATTTAGATCAGGTTCCATGGGACCAAATCTGGCGGTCTTGACTCAACCAAATAGCCCACTGGAGACAGCAAAAATAAACAGAAGGACTCTTTTAAATATTTGAGCATGAGGGGTTTTCTTGAATAGTGGCTGCATAACAAGCTGCTTAATTTTTATCTCTAAAAGATGCATTTTTAGAGAGACAGTACAGATTTACCTACTAAGACTTTAGACTGGGAAAGAAAACACTTATATTCAGTTTCTGTCCTGCATACCGTAGCCTTATGGTCTCAGAACAGCCCTCGGGGTCATACTAGGAGCCTCCTGGCTCAGACTTAGGGTCAGGACCTTCTGGAGCCGACCGGCCCTTTCCATACAGCATAGCACTTGGCTCTTTTCTCTGCCCTGTGTGGTGCCTCTGTTACCTTGAGCTGTAATATATTAATTCTGAGTGGCTATTATCTGTTTTTCTAGTTCAGAAAGCCAAAACTCATCACCAGACTGGGTTGCAGTCTGAAGGAGTAGTGTTTTTTGAGTATAATATCAACTATACATATTGCATGTCCACAAACAATGACAGGAGTTAGGAATTTGGCTTGTTCTTGAGGACAAAAAATCCAGCTGTATGTTGAAGTGAGAATGAAGGCCCCCAAAAGAGCAAGTAAAAGGGTTCATCACACTGCAAGACATCAAGAGTGCTGAAATTATGCTGAGGGGTGGATGGCACATGGGGCTGTGCTGGTTTGGAGTAGATTCTGGCACAAATAAGCTTGCCACAGACTTACTTTCAGATCTTTTCCTCTTTCACTCTTTCTCTTATTCCCTTACTTCAAGGTATTGGCCTTCTAGGCTGTACATTTTCATTGTAAAGTATTAAAATATGTGTATATTTAACATTAAAGTAGAACAAACCTAGACCATCTTGGCCTGTCCTGGTCCTGTCATGACACCAAACATACTGGTAGCCTTATAACTTTTCTTTGGAGTCACTCATAATCTGTTGAGTTATATTCACTACATTAAGCCGTTTGCCATCTTCCAGTAAGAATATTCACAAAAGCGATCAGTCATCAATAGTTGGCTTAAAATCTAAGGGGTTTTCAGTACATGCATTTAATATAAAAAGATAAGTTGGTGATGAGGGATGTGCCTAAACCATAACACATGGTTCTGCATCCAGATTGTCAAGAGATGTGGGTTTTGGCCCAACAGTGAAGGATAAGGACTCATTTTATATGGCTACAGCTCTATTCTTTCTCTAAATTTAGTGCTCAAGGTCTTAATGTGTGTTCATCACTGCTATTAATATCAACAGACTGATTTCCTTCATGTATAAGAAGGAAACCATCTGATATACTAGAACCATCACAATGAAGAGTTATTGTTTTAGGGATGGGGGTGTGGGTGAATACTTTTTTTTTTTCCTTAACCTTGCTGTCTCCAATCAAATGTAATCACCACAGCACATGTTATTGATTTTGTAATTGCTTCTTGAATGGTTTCGGCCCTAGGACTGCTACACTTGTGAGGATGTCATTTGGGTTATGTGAATAAGCTAATGGATGATGTATCTTTTTATTAGGAAAACCATCTAATATTGCAGTTAAAGATGAAAGACTTATCCCAGAAGGCCTCGTTGGTAATGCTTTGCAGCACGACTAGACAGCAATCTTTCACCAATACCTCCTTTTTATAGCTTATTTCAGATGCGCTCGTTGCTCACTGTAAAGTGGTGACACCAAAGTTATGGATGTTGTCCACATTGATCCTGTGGTCACAACATCTGAGCTGGAGCTCGTGCCGTGCTTTGATGCTTCAAAAAGTGGCTGATGCTGTCTTGTCGGCTTCCAAAACAGAGCAGTGGTTTCTGGGTTCTAGCTGAATGTATGTCTCAAGACTGAAAAAGCCCCTGTGTGTATGGAGTCAAATGGGAAAGTGGATAAAGGAAAGAAAAGCCATACAGACATTATATATGTGATGTGTACACAGAAGTGCCCTGTGCGAAGGAGAAGAGGATCGTCTTGGATAGGGTGGCATTTAAGTTATCTTGTGTAACTTCTAGCACAACATCACTTTCACCAACCAGAGTAGCTAGCTTGAGGTGTCAGTGAAGCCTGAAATGCAACTCGGACTCAAATTTATGATGCATCTGAAGGCTTGGAGTGGGATTTGAATGATAAATTAGAGTTGGTGTTGGCATATTGGGAATCTGAAGAGAGGTACCACGTAGCTTGGGTGGTCTCTGCCTAAGTCTGATCATTGTAGCCTTGTGAGGTGGCTGATCTGATCTGATGTCTCACTACTGCCAGGAAAAGCTGGTTCTGCTGCCCTGCCTCCCTTGGCTGTGCATTCCCATGCTCTCTCCTGCATAAAGTCTGGTACTCGTCCAACCCCTTGGTGGTCTGGTTCAGTATGCACAGCTATGAGAAAAGCAACCCAGCAAGGAGGGTTAGAGGCACGCAGCTGTGCCTATGATCTAGCAGAGTAATACCTCTAGCAGAAGAAATCTTTGAGAGCTTAACTGCCTTGGGAAGCCTCGTGCTGCTGGTATCCCTAAAGTCTGAGCTCCCTTTTCTAGAGTATTTCGTGGGAAGATTTAAGGCACTCTTCTGGAGGTATGAATTAACATAGAGCTCAGATCTGAAGAGGAGCTGTACTGGTTCTCCTGCTCTGAACACCTGGAACATCCTATTTTTCTTTTCCTTCAGAGCTTCCTTTTAGCTCAGTCAGAGGGAACAAGAATGGGTTCTTTGGCTTTAGATGTCTAGATCAGAGCTAGTCAATTTGAGATTCCTTTAAACCAACAGGGAGAAATAGATCCTTTAAGATGCATTTCATCTGGCCTGGTTTTCTATCTGCTTTAGGATGAGGTTAATCCCACATTAATGGCATCTCTTTTTCTAGCCTGGATGTGCGAAGAGCCTAGCTCAGATGTCTGCAAGATAGACATCTGCATTCGGTCACATAAATCCCACCCGCAGAGCTGCTACACTAATGTGACGAACCAAGATGAGTGGCTTCAATTAATAACAACAATAATAATATAGGCTCTATAGTCTAAATATAGAAAATAATTTCAGATCTCTTTTCCTTCTTGTCAAATAT
Source organism: Piaya cayana (assembly GCA_013389865.1). Classification (NCBI taxonomy): domain Eukaryota; kingdom Metazoa; phylum Chordata; class Aves; order Cuculiformes; family Coccyzidae; genus Piaya; species Piaya cayana. Next base: position 11,339 of record WAAB01023958.1, on the reverse strand, counting down.
GGGCCGCGTCTTTCCTCAGTATTGGTCAGATTATTTTTGATTCCACGGGGGGCTCACGATGAGCTGTTGGTTGCAATGGTCAGTAGCAGTGGCTGCAAGCTAAACTAACATGGTCTTCCTGCAGGTACAGTCTGATACAAACAGGAGGGTATCTCAGAGCCAGGGTTCGGCTTTGTTCTTTTGAATGAGATTGGAAAGCAGTTTAAGATGTCCTGTTTGTGTCCTTTGTAAAAGCACAATGGCTGCAACTTCCCAGAACTACTTGCGACCCCCAAACCTTCTCTTTGTTAGCGCTTCTCATTCAGCTAAAGCTGAAGCAAACAAATGAAACTAATTACTCTTGAAGTTGGGTATTGCCTTTTTGAGCTTTATGAGCCCATTTTTCTGAAATTAGAAATTGCCTAACCATGTGGAGTGTTTCCAGCAAAACTGCTTCCTACAGCCACAATTTTTACAGTCACATAAGTGCTTTGTAGGCTACCTTCGGGTAGGCAGCAGTGACATCCAGTGGCCAGCGACCTGATCACAGGTCTTCTCCTATAGCCAAACTGCCTCACCTGGGGCTTCTTGGCTAATGTTTTCTGAGCCCATTTGTGGTTTAAAACACCGATTTTGCTCAGTTTCGTGATATTTTTCTCCTCTCTTTCCTGAGATGCTCAAATCTGCAGGCAGATCTTCTCTGAAACTCCATCAGGGACTACAGAAATGTAAATGATAACTAAATAAATACGTGTTAGGTGGTTGACTTTAATGTAGTAAAGTATTTTAATATGACGTAGACACAGCTGTCTAAATAGGGTTTGAAGAACAAGACGTAGGCATTGATTTGGAAAATTCTGGTCCTCTATGGATTCTTTACAGGACATGGAGAGCAAAAAGCCTGTGGGAAATGGGGCAGCACAGTAGAAACCCTACATGTATTGTTTCAATATTAACTTATGTACTTTCAAGGTGTGCTGGGTCCAGTTCCAAGTGAGTCAGTTCATTACAGACTAATATTGAAGACACTGTGGGGTTTTTTTGCTTCCAGGAGTAAACATTTTCAGGATTAGATGTGTGGTTATCCACCTCTAATTTCAGGAATATTGCTGAACCGGTGCTGCACGTTCAGACGACTTGTACCTCTTCTATACTTACAGAGTCCATAAGTCTTTGCAATACAGGGACACATGGTCCACCTTAATTTTAAATAGGTACTCCCTTCAGTTATATCAGCTACTTAAATTTATTTGCAGACAGTCAATTCATATTGATCATAACTCGACCTCACCATGACCTTGAGCAAAGGTACCCTGTGACTGCTATAGATATTGTGATCAATACTGGAGAGCAATTGACTACACCTAGTTACTGATAAATGAAGGTTTTCTTCTAAAAAAAAAAAGGTGCACTATTTTCAGAAACAAAGATAACTGCTCATTTAGTCGACTGTTTGCAAAGGTTTAATATTGATACATGAAGTTATAATGACATCCTTGGGCGTTCTCAAATGGTAGAAAACAATAGGGTGCAGAGTCGCTGTAGTACATTAAGGAGAAAGAATCATTAGTTCCAACTTCAAATAAGAAATTTCATGATATTTATGACAACAACACTGAGAACAAATAGACTACTTAGCAGCAGTCACTGGAGAAGGCATGTATCAAACTGTGCCTCTTTTCTTTATGTGTGAGCCAGGTCTAGAGAAAACACCATATTACCATGCATGGAAAAAAGCCTTTAGTACCACTTATTTTGCTTCAGTACCCCCTCTCCTTTGCACATTTGTGCCTGAATTAAATTGTGCATCCCCAGGTATAACCAACTGTAATCATAAGGAAGAGCTCACTTTGGTCTCAGCACATCTGCTACGTGTTGATACGCTTCCCCGTGCTGCCTGAAGTTGAAAGAGAAGATGCGAGGGATGTTTTCCTCTGCTATTCCTCTCGCTTTTACTTGGAGTCCCACTGAGTGATGGGAGCCAAGTACTGGCAGCTGAAAAGCAAGCAAATGGAAGTCCATTGGCAAAACGGTAGTGGGCTGCACAGGAGGGTGGCTTCCTCCTCAGATTCACTGATTTCTGTACAGGGTGATGTCCTCCAGGGATACGGGAATAGCAGAGCTCCCAGAGGGATGAGTGGAACTCATCGCTTCCAGTGGCCCTGAGCTTGCGTTCCATCAGTGCTGCTTGTAACGTAACCTATGTCTGGTGTTTTATACATGTCAGGGCTGCTTGGGTAATTTTTCTTAGAAGTAGATTTTCACATCTGTGACATTCTTTACAAAAGAAATTAATTAAACGGCAGGATGGTTAAAGCTGCACAAATCAGAAACAGGGGGGGAAATGTTTTGCAGGCACAGACCTCCCATAGATCTCCCTGCACTCTGCAGTGTTTTCCCTAGGCACTTGGATTTCTCTCCCTGTCCCCAAAGTTAATCTTCTGATTGTATTTCTACAGTCCCATACAGTAACTGCAGTTAGGGAGCTTTTTTGTATGCTTCCCTGGTTTTGTAGAGATGGTGTCCTTCTCCAGCCTCCAACTACCTCTTACACTTCAGTCAAGCTACTTATTAATAAACCTGTGTTTTCAGTGCGTTGGTACATCAATAAAGTACAGAGTGGCTCAGTTGGTCAGCATTCTGGGAAATCCTTTGCTGTATTGAAGAGCTGTAAATCTCCATTATTGCTTCCCATAGCACAAATAAAGAACAGCTTCTTACCTTTGCAGCCTTCTCTTTGTTAATTTTTAAGGGTGATTGTGTACATATTCCTTAGCAAAGAGGATCAGTCTGTGCATAGCCCAGATACTGAGCTTTTATTGGGTTTGAGGGGTTTTTTTTTTTTGCTGTAGCTTCAGCTGCTACCTGGTAATTCAGCAACGGTGAAGGGAAGCCAGGGTGAGTGCAGCAGGAAGCGATATTGAAACACTTAGATGAAAATAATCATCAAGGCTAGGATTTTTTCCAAAGTGAACCTAAACTGGAGTCTTGAGTGATTAGTCCATGACTGATTGAAGAGGTATGTCACCTGCTACTACATGGCAGCACATCCCATTTCCCATCGCGTTGCAATTGCCTGCCTGGAGTCATTATGGTGTATTACATCCTTTTGTTATCAAACTGTGTCATGTTGCATCACAGTCAGAAGCGGCCGGACGGAGACGTGGCTGATGTGTTGCCTGTAACAGATGCAATGAGACATAGCATCCAAAGCACATACCTGCTTTTAGTCAAGGCTCAATTTGCTCCAAGTCTATTTTGACATAACTACAGAGGATCTGAAGTCACAGGTAATCCCTTCTGTGTTTGCCAGCTCTCGCTCGAGACGCGTTTCTGTTGGACTAGGAAGAAATGCAAGCTTTAAATTACCTTTGTTTTAGTGTCATCAAACGAATAAGAAAACCTCCTTAGTCTAGTTAGCGCAACAAATGCATGAGATTTGGGGCCATTAGGAACTCTGGTAGTTTGCTTTTCTTTTTTAAACCCTGATCCCAAAGGCACAAAGAAATAAGTGAAAAATAAAATCAAGCTCTCTCTCAAGTTACTCTTTGAAAAACTTGTATACAAATGAAGAAAACTCTGGTAAAAGTGCTATGATTTGGCTTCCAAACTAGTGGAAAAAAAGAGATTTATTAGGATGATGATATTACAAAAGCAATAATAATTTCCCATATTAATTAATCTTGAATTAAAGCAAATTTTTTTTACATGAGTGCATATGACTTTCATGGCATGCCAAATTAAATCTTTATGATCAGAGTCACTGCAATCAATACTAAATGAATTCATAATGATAAGATACTTAAAATAAAGCGTTACCACAAAAAACCATGATAAAAGGCCGTCATCAAAACTGCAGCCTCCTAATAAAGCATTGCCCGGCAAGATGGTGCTAGCTATGACGGTCAGCGGTGATCCTTTATTTATGCTTTTGTTTGACCTCTTCTCTCCTAATTATTCCTCTTGGAATGTTCTGCATGTTGTACAATGAACTTCATGGATTTCCTAACACTGGTGGACAGTATTGCCTCATATTGTTATTGGACTTTTTCCTAGTACGTTTAGGTTTTCATTCTTTGAGGATAAGAAATCAGTCACTCAAGAAAGCCTTATATCAGATCCTGTTAATAAAATAAACCTATGCCAGCCCTGGGTCTTTGTTCTGTTAGAGATATTTCAAATACCATGATAAAAACAAAAGTAACAGTGGGTACTGTATAAAGAGAGTTGTGTGTTGCATGTTAGAAGGAATTTCTCCTTTAGGGAATGGGTTGTACACAGATGGAGACATTGCTGAAACATCCAACTTTTTCATTTGTATGGTTGTTTACTTTAGTTGTGTTGCTGGAGGTCTGTACGAGGATCTCACCAGATCTGAGAATAGGAAGTCTTTCCTGCCTGGCTTCATGCTGCTTCCCTCCCTGAACCTAAGCAATATGGAAAAGAGAAAGAATNAGGAGAGGTGAAACATGAGAGGGAAGAATGGGTAGAAGAATGAAGGGTAGGAATGGTGTAAGAGATAATGTGAGAAGCATGTGGTCTGAGTCAGTTGTGACTCCAGAGTTAGGGTGCAGTCTAAAGGGGTGGCTGGTGGTTGGGGATGGGGCTTTTGGCTGGGAACCGGTTGAAGAGGCACCAGAGTGATGGTGTCAATGAGCATGTCAGAAAATTGGAAGGGAAAAAGGAGAAAACCAGGAGAGGCAGGTGACCAAGACCACAGGGAGGTAATACCAGAGGTTGGTGGGTAATGAGGAAATTAATGCTTTAAAGGACATATTTATTCCAGCCTTTTTTCTCTCTTATGGACTATTGCTTTAATTGATTAGTTCCTTATAAATCTTCTGGAGGAAAAAGTTGGAATCTAATAACTCAATTTAGTAGAGGCAGCAACCCAAGAGTATATGTTTCCCTGTACTTGGGCAGCATGTGCTACAATATCGCTTTTACTAGAGGTGTATTTATCAGATGAAATAAAAGTATTTTCAAAGAAGAGTCCAAACTGGGAAACCATCCCAGAGGTGCATTACCTGCCTGGGTTGGTGGGCTGTGACTCCTGGGCTGTCATGCATCCTGTGAAGTAAAAGGAATTACCTGTGCCATACTGGTGTAGCTGACAGCTAAATCTGCCCTAATCTGCCTTAATTAAACTCTTCAGAGCAGGGTCTTTCTGGTGATTTGAGGGCAGGAGGTTCAGTGGGGAATAAAAGTCAACTGCTTTTCCTTCTAGTTGGAATAGGGTAGAATTAGCTGGATGACATTAGGAGAGTTTCTAAATATCTTTCCTGCCAATATTTGATTAGGGACTTTAATTTCATTAGACAAACCGATTTTTTCATTAGCCAAACTGATTTTTTCATGCATTGCTCTCTCCTTTTAATGTGTAAATTACTTGGGATTTGACTCTCATTACAACACTGATATGGGTGCTGCCTTCAAACGGAAACCAGCGCTGTGCTTGTGGTTGGGTGTACTGAGCAGCACTGCTTTGTGCTTTGCTCTGGGAAGTGTCTTCTGTAAACACCCAGTTATGCTCTGTGAGTTGATGACACACACGTGCCTGTGCACATAGTCCAACATCCTCTTGCACACTTTTCTCAGGAGCGTAAATTCCAAAACCCGACCTGGGTCTCCTGATTACGATATCCAACAAAGTTAGGACTGCATCATATAAAGAATAGTTTGAGTACAATTGTGAAGTGGAGCTGATTGATAGAGGACAAAATTCAGCTTTGAGCAACCTGATCCAGTGGAAGATCAGGAAGCAAAACAGAGGTATAAAAGAGAATTATTGGCTTTTGGTCTTAACGTCTAGTTTAGTGTTTGATAGGAATGGTTGGACTCAATGATCTGATGGGTCTCTTCCAACCTGGTTGTTCTATGATTCTAAGATGTCTCTGCCTACTACAAGGGGGTTGGAATTGGATGAACTTTAAGGTCCCTTCCGACTCAAACCATTCTATGATTCCATGGTTACAGAGCAGCCTTTTCAGTTCCAAATCAAGATTGTCGTAGTCCATTGTCTTCTGGCAGTATTCATTTTTGAATCTTTACATTTTATCCCATATGTGCTTCAGTTTTGCATTAATATCATCATTCACGCTAGTGATGAAGGACATCATTTTATGTAGCTCCTACTTAACCAAAGAAATATCTAAACAATAAGATGGAAAAGTATTTTAAATTGTGTTTTTCTGGGGTCATCTGGGGTAAAATGAAGCTGAAAAAGAGAAGAAAGGTGAAGTTTCCAAGTACTTCTGCAATTATGATTGTGTTATTTCAACTACACTCGTGAAGTGAGGTGTGTATGTGCATGCAACCATAGTGCATGATGTGCTCAGTTTAAGCATATAAGATAAAAGTAAAACAAAATTCAAAATACTTTGGTTCCAAAGTCACATCAGTTGAGGCTGAGCTTACATCAAACCTCATAGATGACGCTGAACCAATACTTGTTTTACTGGCTTTTAAGAAAATGCAGGTGCTGAAGAAAGTGGATCCAGTTGTTACTGCCAGACAAAACTCTCATCTTGGAATGGAAAATAGAGAATTGAAAAAAAAATATTTGTTGTTGTTGTATAGNTATTTTGTGCAATCACGAGTAGATCTGTTCTGAACTGAAATAGAACCAACTTTGGCATTTCAAAAGTTTTCTTTTAAGAATTTAATCATTTCTATATTGGTCAAGACTCTGAGCATCTTGGCAGAAGTGTGGGTGGTGCTCTCCATTTTAAAAGCCAAGGGAAAGCAATGTCTTTTATTTACTGAAGTAATCAACAATTTAGTGTTAATAGGATTGCAATATCGTGTGTTTCATCTAGGTTATAGCATTCTGTTTGTCAGAACTGTTAAAAGTTGAATCCTGCATTCAGTTCTTTGACGTGCAGGAAGAAAAAAAATAAGCCACGTATAAAAATACTTCACTTTAAAGTTTCCAAATATTTGTGAGGAAATTTTGTACTATAGGAAATGAGCAAAATTTCTTTAACGAAAGCTGCTTTTCTGCAAATTTTCCTTTACACTTTTGCAGAGCGGCTACATCGGACAAGTATTTTCCCCCTGCGTTATATTGTAGGTATGGGTTTATTTATACTAAATATAACATCGTTATATAATAAGTTTTCTTGGAGTGCTTGGTACTGTACAAACCACAAAAATTTTTGCTCCAGTGACCTTGTAATATAAAACTGAGGGAGCAATCACACTGCATTATGTGCCAGTGTGGTGAAATTAGTTTTGCACTGCCTAGGCAAAAGGATCTCCCTTGTCATCCAAATTACAGGACTGGGGCCAATATGTATGCACTCTGCCTGTTTGTTTATGCCATAGAAATGGTAATACTAGGAAATATTTTTAAGAGTTGATGTCTCTTTTCCCTCAGCATTTGTGGCTTTTGTTGTGTTTTTTTAAAAATATTTCTCTCCCGAGTAAAATATGTCCGTTCAACAGAGTTGAAATGAGTTATGTTAATCTTCCAACATAAATATGAAACACTTTCAGTTGTTTTGCCTTTATTAGTCGTCCAGTTAAGAAGCAGAGATCACTTTACAGTTCTCTCATGATACAGAAAGTGTTGGGTTGAGGTACACAGGAAGAGGCTTGGATGTTTGGCCAAGTATTAAGGGATGAGCTTTAAACTTGTGGAATTTCTTCTTCGGAATTTCTTTTTCTTTAAACTCAGGCTTATTTCTGATTTACGTATTTCAAAGCTCATGCAGCCAGAGGAGGGAGATTTTCTAGCAGTGGGGGGCGAGTCTATTAAAATTCATCACGTTTCTCTTTATTGGAAGGAGTAAACAAGAATCAATTTTCTTTACTGAAGAAGTTGGCTGAGTTGCAGGTTCATCTGGGGCAGGGTGAACTCTTATAGAGACTTAAACTGAGAAATGCAAGAAACACAAAATTAGTGTGACTTCTTCTTTCAGCTAGACCCTGGGAGGGGTCTGTGGGACGACAGAGAGGATTTCATAGATTTTTTGCCTTCAATAATTTAACAGAAGGATCTCAAAAAATGCTTAGTGTTGTATTTTCTAAGCAAACAATTGGGCATTTATTAAGTAAAATACCCACTGAGGGGAGCAGGAAGCTGTTGAAAAGACTAGATTGGCCAGAACAGCCATGAAGACACCTTCAATAACTGATATTACCCCCTCCAAATGCAGTTTTCCTGCCTGCTTGCTAGCTGAGAGATGGATTTCATATACGATGGAAGTGTGGACAGGCCTCACTTTCTGTCCCCGAGGAGGGCGTTGGGTTTCCCTCAGCCCAGGGGATTAAGCCTTATGGGCCCCCTCCTGCCGTTTGAAGCATATGATATCAATATCAATGTTTTTGGTAAAGCAAGGACTCTCAAATGCACGTATCGCGCCAGGCTCCGTGGAGTCTACGCTCCGTGGAGATGGATAGGCAGAGATGGAGGGCAGCCAAGAACGGCTTCTGCTCAGGAGGGCAAGTGCTGTGCTGTATAATGGCTTAGATTGGTTTCAGGACCTTCCTGTAGCTAATATTTGTTAAGTTTCCACAGCATATAAAAGTAGTCTTGCGTTTCAGGCTGGCTTGGGCTTCTTTTAACCTCAGATCATCTGGGTTTCATAGGTACTGGTCATACCATAAGCTTAAATATTCTTATTCTCACGTGTTCCCTTTCAAATCGGGTCAAGGCAGATTCTTATTTTAAAACATTTGGAGTTTGTTTTCATAAAGTTTCTCCAATCAAGACAGTATCCAAGCCATCTTGGTTTTGTAGTCGTACATCCAGTATTACTACATTAGTTCTTAATAAAGAACTCATGCAAAAACCAGATTCCCTTCACACTAACTACAGAAACATGTTACGGGAATGCGCCCGTATAGCTGTGTGGAAAATGATATTACTTGCAGAAGATTTGTTGTCACATAACAGCCTACTCATCTGCTTATTACTATCTTTCATTTATTGTGTATCTTCCTTTATGTAGTGACTGTGACGCTTTCAGAATTGTTTAAAAACTCTGCACTGGAACAAAATAATAATAATATTAAAAAAAAAAAAAAAGGATTCTGAAATGCCTCTGCTAGGATCAAGCTAAATCCAAACTAAAAGCAAATTTATACATATGCTGTATATTAAGCTTAACCAGAGCAACGCCCCTTTCCTTTGGTTTTTGGAAAAGAGTCCCACATTGTCACATGTAAAGGGACATTTCAGCACTGATTTTCATTTTCACGAGATTAAAAGTGAAACATGTAACCACAAAGCTGGTTTATGTCATCCCCTGTTGGAGCCAGCAGTAATGCCAAAAATTAGATATTTGATAGGTTTGTGCGAGAAACAGATGCAGGAGGGATGCCATTCCCACAATTTTAAACTCCTTCTTATCTTTAAGCTAGAAAGAACATTCCAGATGAAGAAAATCTATCTTATTGGCTTTAGAAAATAGAGGAAGAAAGTTGCCAAAAAAAAAAAAAGAAAAAATAAGAAGAGAAGTTAATTTAAAACCAATGTCAGTCTTGGGGAACTGCTGTAAACCATAATTGAGGGAGACTGTATGTGTGTGTGGATATATATTCATCTATATGTGCACATGTACAAAATAAATAGGCTGAGATGGGGCATTTTCCTCCTTTTTGATCTGCTTAATGTAGCCTGCAGTCTTGCTTCGACTTGTTTTAATACTTTTGGGGTGCAGAGAGATGATGGACAGTAGAAATTAAGGGAAGAATCTCCCCTAAATAAACTCAGCAGAAGCTAAAGCATCCAAAAAGTATTCTTTCGGCTTTTTGTTTTGGAAGCAGTTAGTATGTCCCTGTTCTTTTTATTTCATTCTGCCAGCTGTCTGCTAAACAAATCTAGCCAGGTGGGGCTTACAACCCATGACTAAAAAACCCACTAGTGCAGCTGTCCAGCTTGCCTGGAGGAAGAATTCTAACAAATGGCAGGAATGAAAAGATTGGTTTTGTTTTCAAGAAAGTAGCTGTGGTACCTTCCTTGCTTCATTTTTTTTTTTTTTTTATTCTGCTTGCTTCAGTTAACTCATGGCCTCTGAAGGTTTTACAGAGTAATGGAAAATCCACTTCCATGGTTTGTCATTTAACGTGCTTTTTCAGTACTGCTTGGGTTCCTTTTTCTTTTTTTCATCCCCCTGTAATGATTTTATTCTGCGTTAGACACATAGGGCAGCTTGTCTGCTTCGAGTGTTACTAAATGTAAAATAATCTGACACTTTCCCTACAAATAGCGGGTAAGCCACATAGTAGCTTAGTTGGATTTTTAAATATTCAGGAGTTGAATATATAACTAGTGAAGGGTGATGGTTGGTATTGTTTACCCACAAGCTGGGGACAGAACAGGCTTCTTTGCACTGCTTCATCAATCGACCTCAACTGTGATTTTCTAGTCAGCAAATGAGTGCTTCATTTTCTGTGTCTGTGTTGAGCTAAACAAGAGCTGTGCTAAAAATTACCAAACTGCCATCTGATCTATAGTTCCAGCAGTAAGAGAAGATTAGCATGTGAGCCACTGAGCCACCTTCACTCACTCCTTCCAGAAAAAGGGATGTGTGAAAGGTGTTTGTCATGAGCTTCTACTTAAGGAATTCAGACAAAAATGCTCCTCTAGTTTTTGTTAGATAACAGAAAAAAAATTGAAAAAACCCACTCACTTGACTTTTGGCCCATTCCTGCATCCTTTGAAGCTGGTGACACCTTGTTCTATTGACCTCTTTAGTGCAGGTCCATGTTGATTGACCTTGATCTGGTGGAGTTATTTGCTTGGTAAGGAGTGAAAGGCTTTTGATGCTTTTCAGGCATCGCTCTAGGTCTCATGAGTTCCAGCTTCAAAGGTTAGAACATTAACACCTCTCAAGGTCAGGGTGGTGCCTCACAATAAAGCTGTGTGATAGGTTTTGGGTTTTGTCCAGAGCTAGTAAAGTGTTTAGCCTCCTGCTTATGTAAGTGTGTGAACAATGCCACTGAGGTCAATGGTGTTACTGGTTTGACCAGTTATTACTTGTCTATTGGTAGGAAATCTCACGTGAGGTTAGGACCTCTTTTTGGTGGACACTCTTTAGTCTAGCGATTATGTGCTTTAAACAAATTGCTGAACTAGAAATACCTTACAATCTTGTAGACCTGATTTCAGTGGCTTATCTCTTTCCTTACTAGCATACTAACAGACCTGTAGCCCAGAACTGATAGCCAAGAGGTAGAGGTGAATTCACGCACAGGATCCTTCTGAATTTCCAGGACAAGTAGGTGCCAGGTCCAAATGTACTCACCTTATTCCATGATTAGAGCTTTGCTTTGGGAAGCAGCGGGGCATACAATGCCCATTCAGTGCTTGTCATTGATCCCTTTCTGCTGTCATTATCTTCACAAGAAAAGTG
>WAAB01023957.1:85902-106878 GCA_013389865.1 Piaya cayana | reverse complement strand
AAGGACTCAAAAATAGTATTTCCACCGAAATGAATACTGAAAGCAACACTGTCCCAGTTCAGAATTTTACCCTTACAAATGATACTTGCTCCACAAATTTTCCAGGCAGGAAGGACTGGCATTTCTTCTCTTACACATCTCACTTAAATGCTCTTTAAAGAGACACTAAGAGAAAAGCCAAAGCAAGCAAGTCGATAATTTGCTGTGTACTCTAACGAGTTGAAGTGTGTGAAATGACAGTGCAGAAGTTCAGCATTCAGGAAAGAAAGCTGCACTTTGGGACAGACTAACAATCGCCTCGAGGAGTAGCACCAATACCCTCCCTTCTAGGAACAGAGACACGGAAGTGATTCTCTAACTCTATGACCCCACTGTTCAGCACTGACAAGCACATCATGAAAACCTCAAAACTGTCTCCTGTCCCCCAGGAACATCCTGTACAGCACCTGGTTCTTGCTTCTTCCCTATTTTTAAGAATCCAACCACCTGCCTTCAATATGTATCACAGCCTGAAGCACATCTTGTCTCCACTAAACTTTCTAAGAAGTGTTTCCAGGTCCATTTATTTCAGGTTATTAATTAAGTCCTACTTTGTATGCAACTTAAAAAGCAACGCAAAGCTAGCAATGCCTGAATAACAAAGCTCAAATGGAATCCCAGAGACCTTCTCAGAAGGTGATGAGAACAAGACGAGTGTGGGATTCAGGGGTTTCCTTCAAAATTCACAGAAATAAATCCACATTTCATGAAACAGGTCTAAAAAGATAACGTCATGCACTAAAGACCTCACAGTCCTACTGGCTTGGGAGCATTTTAACTCTCTGACTGCAAGACTTGGGAGGTGTCATACTTACTTCTATATGTTCTTTACAGTATTCCAAACCAATGTCACTAAGTATTTTTTTCACAGTTTTCCGGGCCTTTCTTAAACTGCCAAGGTTGTTGACAGGAAGTTGGAACATAGTTTCTATTGAAAAAGAAAGTAAGAGAAAAGGTTTAAGTCAAACGTGCTTTGTCTGATAGAATCTTGCACTTTTAATTATTGGTAATTACCTGTCTCAATTTACCCATTAACTCGGTACCAGAGCTGTACCATTAACTAAGAAACTACCACATTTTCTGTCTGATTTGTTCTTAAATGAGGCTGGCCATGAACCTGGAGACTGACAAACCTGAGAGCACTTAAAGCCCCAACAAACTGAGGTAGCAGCTATTGCAGGAGTCATCAGCAACATCTGGAAATTGCTTTTTTTCAAGTGTTTGTATTTACATGAAATTTACTGCCCTGTGCTGAAGTACTTAAACCCTCCATGTATCTTTTGTACATACATATCCTTACTGACCTGAAAATTGGTAAACAGAGCCTCAAGGTGTGGTCAGTCTTGTAAGAGAATCATTAGTATCTCCTCAGTGAGAAAATGGTCCTTGTGTTCAAGTGTTGTCAGGCTAAGAAATTAATATTGTTTCCTCCATTTACTGTATTTAGAGCTTTAAATGGCTGACAAGCCCTTCAGCATACATTCTTCCTTTATTAAGATGGGACCTGAAAGCTTGGTTAGAGCCCTTCAGAGATGGAAATCACTGGAAACAGTCCAAGAGACGGCTAAACACCTTGAAGTGCAGCTGGACATTTTCAGCCTCCAAGACAACCCTTTCAGTTCCCTGCACAGAGATTCCAATTCCAATTAAACTGCCTGTTAATGACTGGGGCTATCCAGCTAAACAGTCTAAATTGTTAAGATAGGTGGATTCCCAGATTCAGCCATTACCACCAAGATTCCTTCTGAACACTGTTAATTAGTCTTGTTGTGGGTACACAGGAGTTCTCAGTCTGCATGCTGCTCTCTCTCATTGCAGTCAGTGCGTGCTCAGCTACAGAACCACAGACAAGCACTCAAAGAGCAAAAAACTTTAAGTCCCTGACAAGGCTCAGTTATTTTGGAAGTGAGAAGGGGGAGGCACAATAACAAGGCAGGATTTCCTCACAGAAAAGGGGGGGAAGCTTCTTAAATAGCAAGAAATGTCAGAGTTACCTTGGTCCCTAGGCTTTAGGGTCCACTGCCTGTTGCACAGAGAACCACAGCAGAAGATAAAAGCTGCGGGTTTGATCATTAATATGAGCCAATTCAGAAATGTTGCTTTGTTTGAACAATAGAAGGTTTGATTCGTATCAACAATTTAAACCAGTATAAGGCTGAAAACTATCTACATCAAGCCAGAATAGACTTTTTTTTTCTTAGAAGTTTGAAAATATTTTTAACATTTTCAAGCAGAAGTCAAGAATGCAGAATTAATACAAATTTGCAGCCACTAAATATTTTAGTTAGACAAAAAGTCTCCTCTTTTATTATGAGATCAAGGGCAATGTCTAAGCTAGAGAGCTTACTAAGAAATTTTCTCAAGGGATACGGGTTTTGACTGTGTGTCTGTGATCAACACCAGCCCTTCTGTATGCACCATCACACATACTCCTTAAGTTCTGCCTGTCTGTTACACACTAGCCTTTTTATTTTCATACTCCTACCACCTTTTGCTAGGTAAAGCTTTATGACTGTCTCTCACTATTCCATTACCCCCCCACCAACACGGTTTATTTTCCTAACAGTTCTGTATGTAGCACTGCTAACAACCCACTGGAACTGGTTTCACAATCGACTGGGCTCCAGTCCCTTCTGCTCCAGAGGAAGGGCAGAAAGCTATCGTGACATTTAGGGTTCATATCACAACCATAAATTAGAAATTCAGTAAAATAAGCCTGAGTTTCTATAAAGATCTACAGGGAGGTTTTCACAAGCACCAAAGCAACTCTGACCATTAAGCATCTTGGTACTTGGATCAGAGTGGCCACTGTCACGATTAGCAAACACAGTGTCATTTTAACAGCCGATATGAAAACTAGGAAACAATCCATCAGACAAGTTTAGGCCTCATCTCTAAATCTCAGAGTTTCTAAATTACTCAGTTATAGTATCTGCAATAATGGAATTACTTAAATGCATCATGCAAAGCAACATAGTAATTTTCAAACAACTTAGGCTAGAAAAAAAAGTATTTCAATGTTCTGTAATAATTTCCTCTAAGTAGAACTTGCTAAAAGAAATCAGTATAATTACAGATTTCTTTATTTCTTCATATACAAAACTCTAAAGGCAAGTATATTAATTTATGTGACTGCAGGGGTGTTTCAGCTAGCTCCAGTCTCAGTGAAAAGGATCAGAATTGAAAAAAATGAGAATTAAGTTCACATGAAAAATAGCTACATTCTATATCTTGTCTGGCATCTTTCATTTTAGGGGAACTCAAACCCACTTTAGAAAGATGAGGAATTAGCACTCTAGTGAAATACTTTATAGGGGGATTCACTTACAGGTCTCACAAAATGAACCCTAATCAAGCTATAAAGAGCATTTCTACAGGCGTTCTTTGCCATCTCACAGAAGGCAAGAATTAAACAGATCACGGCAGTAAACTGCTCTCACTTCTCAGTTATTCCTCCTAAAGCCTCTAATGACTTTGTATGGGAAATCATGAACTGCTCTTTTTTTATGCTGTATCCATCCTCATCTGTAATCTTCTATAATCAAATATTTCATCTGCAATTATAAACAGTACCCAGGCCTATGACATTCTACGTGACTATGCAATGTGATTGTTTAAAAAATTAACAGCAATTCATGTCATCCTTCTAGAATACTACTCACTCCTGCCCCACATGATTTTTAACCTTCATAAAGGACTGAGGTTTGAAGCTGAGTTTCTAACTTGTTACTCTGAAAACTGACTCAGGAAATCAGCTACTTTATTGAAACCTTCGTTCAAGCTTACAGTTCCTTTATCAGATTCTCTGACGAAATTCTGAGTTTATCCATTGCCCTTTCCTCTTTCTTATATTCAGAACTACTTCTAAAATCACACTTTAAAGGGAAGTTGAAGGAAACCACATTCAACATTTCTAACTCTCCTGTGTATCAGGCTTTGATTAAGCAGCTACTGAAGGTGCCAACTTGTGTCCTGCTGCTGTCCTCGCCCTTGCCCATTTTGTGGGATCAGTCTGACTGCGTCAGCACCTCTGGACAGAGGCTCCATCTTGTTATTTGTACTATTACTTAACATACTTTCGGGTGAAGTAAAATAAAAATAACACCATTTATGTCAAAGTAGAAGCACATAAGTGGTGGAAAAGCTTTTGAACACAGTAATGGGTATTTACCTTGTAAACAGGAATTTGTGTTGAGAACCGTTCGATTAAGACCACAAAGAGGACAGTTACATACTTCAGGGCAATATTATAATGAGTTTAGTTACTGCAAATAGAACTAAAATCTCCTTGACCAAAAATATTATTTTAAGGTTGTAATTTTGCTTCAGTTGTAAAAACTCATCTAGCTTAAAGCTGAGCTAAGTCCCTTTTACAGACATGAATAGTAACTGAAAATGTTTTAACAAGAGGTGAGGATCAGCAGTACCAATTTTGTGAAGCATTGGTAACAAATTAGTTTAAAAGATGGTAAAGACTAATGGGAAAAAATGCTATTGCCTGAGAATTTCAACTCCTAACTAGGTGATTAATGCAAAGTAAGGCTGCGTCCTACTTGCAATTTCCAGGTAGTAGCATCTTCCCTGTTTTTGATCTGTAGTTGAAACAGTAAGTGAAGCTTAAGGTTTCCAGATGGAAAAAGCAACTCCCAGCCTGCAGTTTCTTCTCCCAGGCCAGTCAGTGTGTCACTATGAAACAGCTTTCTATGCTGAGCCCATTGACACTCTCTTCATTACTTAAAACTGATTTGTGTGATACTAGAACTGCATTAACAGGAAAACAACAAATACAACACAGTGCAGACTGGATTTACATCCTTAGACACAGATTAGAAACATGCTTACTTAATGTTCTCTTCCCTCTCTAAAGAGAATTGGGAAGCTTGGCTCTGAACACAAAGTTACAATAAAGTAATACGGGTTTGCTTTCAAAAGCTCGGCATAATCTTTTTACAAGTCAAGAATATCTATTTATAAAAGGTTCTTGTTGCTGACATTCATAGAGCCAGACTGAAAAATATTAATGTAGCCAAGAAATTAATCATGGCTCCACCAATTCCTTTTCTGTAAAGTTGCTGTCACTGTATTGCACTCATTCAGTGACACTTTCAGTAGCTTTTTAATTGCTACCTGTATGCTCAATTTTTGATCAAAAATTACATGAAGCAGCACCATCAAATACGTTCTGGATTTGAATGAGTATTTTCAAGTGAACTTCAAATCCAAGGAGATAATGTCTTAATCATTTCATTCCAGAATAACCCATATTCTTAAGATAACTGTAGAAACATCAGTGCATGAAAACACTACTTTAAAGGCTCTAGCAAGCTGTGTAATTTTCTTCAAAAGCAACTCTCCACTTAAAGAACAGACTCATTTGGCTTGTAAAGAAAACATTTTTCTCATGACAAAGTGAGAGTCAGCACTGAGTTTCTCTCTGGGCAATAATCACTTGTAAACTTTAAAGTCATCCACAAATCTCAAAATAATGCTTATTAACAAAGAGCTTATTTTAGTACAAAACACCACTACCACTTCACCAAAGGAATAAAATACTTTTCTCTAAATTACTCTGTCTAATATACCTGGACATGGCAAATATATCACGACATATAAGCCCAAGTGATATAAAAGGCAAATTATTCAGGACTACCTGAAAATAGCATCTGTTCTACCTGCACCACCTTCCTGCCTCTGCCCTCTTGCCTGCATTGCAGCCAAGTCTTAAAGACAAGAAATGATCAAGATCTTCCTATCACTATACATCATAACAGAATATAATTAAGATCCTCACACCGATAACGGAATATCAACTTTAGTTTGCAAATTCTGCTTGACAGCTGAATCCAACTCACCTATGAAAATGGATTCCTAAACTAGTTGTAAGAAATTCTGAAAAATTAGATCTTATCATATAAAATAAGATCTCACTAATCTTTAGCGTGAACGTACACAAAATGTCTGACTGTACCAGTCACAAAATAATGGTAAAATAAGCAGCTTGACCACATAAAAAATAATTGGGACCGTATCCTCTGTATTTAGGCAGCACCTAGCACAAAGGTTGGGTCCCCTGTCAGGTACAAGGTCTAGCCCAAAGATTAACCACTGCATGGTCACACAGAGAAATTTCAGAAAACCCCAAATTCTTCAACATATCACTTTTTTTAAAAACAGATTTTAGGATTTAGATAGACTTGCAGTGACTTTCAATTCCAAACTGTCTCTCTACCACGTTGCTATCTTACTAGCACTTCAAATTCCAGACGGAAACAATTGCAGTCAGTATTCTACAAACATCCAGAATGTGAAGTCTGACACATTCTCTTGTTATGTTATTCCAAGCGATTTCTAAACCACTTCAGGCATTTAATAAAAATAAACTATCCTCGCTGTAGCAGCTTCAAGCACTTCGAGTTAGCGTGGCCATGTAGTTCAGCCCTTTAACACATCGGTTACCAAGAGACTGGAACCACCTAGGAAACTGAGTCAAAAGAGGAGTTTAAAAAAAACATTACCATGCAACCACTTGAAAAAATAATTCATGTGTGAGATAAGACTGCACACCTATTGTAGAGTTCCATACTGCAACACTGAACATTTTCTTATGCTGCATATTGTCCCCGGTGCAAAGAGCTCTTCCTGGGAAGGGAAGTAGGAACACGCTGCAGTCACAGGACTGAACGCACCCAGGAGAGGGAGGCCAGGGAACACCAGCAGAAACCAGCAAAAACCCCGTGTCAGTCAAATTATTGGGGGTGATAAAAAAAGAGAAAGCTTCCACCTGTTTCTAGACCCCAAAAGCTGCTTCTGTTTTAGTCTAACTAAAATCTTAATTCTCCAGGGAGTCTTTTGTATTTTGGAGCTGACCAGAAGAACTGCCATGCAGCCTGCGGCCTCTGACACCATCAGGTAACACGTGAGACTATTCCAGCTCTGCCAACTTTACCAGACAATGAAATGAAGGATCTTCTAGCGTGCAGCTTCAAAGCACCCAGCAGGTAACAATGCTATATTCTGATTTTGGGAAAGATGCCTCAGTTTCAGGAAAGGACAGCACGTTAATCTCAACTGAAATCCTCAACAAATATTCCAAACTGCCTTGTCATGTTATTTGCATTTTTGGACATTATTGGAAGTGCTTGCTATGCTTGTTTCATGTTTGAGCTTGGTTACATTTCTAACAAGCAGCAAGGATAACGCCTTTCTGTTGTCAGAGTCTTGTTAGTAAAACACTGGGTTTGATCCAGAAATAGTTTAAAAACCTAAAAAAAAAAAAAAAATCAGAAGAAAGTCTTGCTGTGTAAAGGAACCAAGACAGGACCAGTTTAGGTTTTCTAGGAAAAAGTACTCCAGCTTTTCTTCTGCTTATGCTTAACTTAAAGTTACCCCATTTTCTTACTACCCCATTGTCAGTTTGTGCCATTAAGAAAACCTTCCATGACCAGCAAGCACAGACCTGGGGGGCTCTATGAACATTGCATTGAGGGAGGCATCTTCACTCAGTGAGGTTTGTAAAGAGCACCACTACAAAAAGGCAAATAACAAAAAAGGTTGTGGAATGCCCAAAAGCTATTAAAAAAAAAAAACCACCCCTAGTCTCCAGTGCATTTTATACTTATAGAGGTGTCTTATCTGTGAGTAGGCTAAGCTTCCTAACGCTATTTACAACAGCCACAGATCCTTCTGAAGTACCTGGTACTGGGGGAACCCATCATTTTATTTTTTTTAATATACAAGACAAGTAAGACATCAACGTTTCTAATGATGCTGGAAGAATAACTGAAAAGCTCCTATCTGGCTACCCCATTTATTTCCTTTAGAATTTTTAATAAACCTAGTTCTAAGTTTGACTGACATTCACAGAGCTGAGAACAGTTAGAAGCAGCAGTCAATCGTGAAAAGGAAAACTACAAAATTAAACTTTTCCCAGCGACCACTGCGTGAAAATTAAGAATTAAGAGGAAATTCAAAAAGTTATAGAAATCAAATTGCTTGCAGGAGCTTGGTTTCTTTTTTAAATGCATTTATCAATTTTCTTGACATACTATTTATTTTCCCAGCTGATGACTCCCAGGCCTACCAGGAAAACCACACTGGAATAGAAGAGGCAGAGAGCTAGTAACTTAGTTTGAAAGCACTTTCCTCTCACAATTAAATATTTAAGTTACTCAATCAGCAACATTTATGCCTCACCCTTTCCTTATATTGTAAGTTTATTTTTTGCCTCAATTGAAAGGACCAGCACAAAAAAGAAAAGCTTTATGCATATTCAGGACAATTTTGGTTCTGTTGAATAATAAAATGATTCAGCCACATTCCATACGTGGCCACACAGGAGTTACTGGGGTTATTAATTCCACAACTCAGCTCTCTGTTATTGTGGCCACATCCTTCCAGGCTGCCTCAGTCAAAACAGGGGCACCAAAACCCTTTTATGCAGCAAAATATTAACAGACAAACCGCAAACAATAAACCCCCGAAAGTGCAGATCTTCAATCCTAAACCAACCGTCTGTTAAATAGAGAAAATCCAAAAGATGCAGACAATTGACTCCATTTCTCATGTCAGGTTCCTTACTGCTGTTTAGAAGAGGAGCTGTCTCACCAAACAAAGTGTGACAGCCCCTTCTCCCCAGTGTTTACTGGGAACATCCCAGGCAAAGCAGCCCAGTCTCCCAGTAGGGGCCAGCAACACCCCCGGATCAAAAGACAGGAGCAAGCTACCATCATATACGCAAAAGCATCAGCTATTTTACTCTAGGGGCTGAAATTTCTCAACTGGTTTGGGTTTCTAGCAGATGAGAGTACTCCAAAAGACCAGACTCTGATCCACTACAAATCCACTGCCAGTTTGTAAGCCTAGAATGCAAAACCCAAACCAAACCAACCCCCTAACCCCTGATAAAAACACCTCATATAAGATGCAATAAACCCACAACTCTCCCAAGGGTCTCCCTACTGTAATATCTGTCAGATTTTCAGAACTGATGCCGAGGTGTTGGCTGAATTTGTGAACTCAAAAGCGAGGCCAATCGATTTGCTGCCAACACCTTGGATCTAATGACAGAAACGTCCATCTCTTGAACCAACTGCTGCTGAGAAGCACTCTGTGAAATTCATACTCCCATACAACTGCTGTTAAATAATCTACCTCAGAATGAAAATGCAGATGTAATGACAACTCTCTTGGGCACACTATTAACACGAATAAAATAAAAGATCGATTTTACTTTCTTATAGGATCCCATTTGATTAACCCTTCCTTTCCTAATGCTCTTAGTTTATTTGCATCACGAAGACTGAGAAAACCTGAACTTTGGTGATCTGAAACACAGCATCATCAGCTGCACTGCTGAAGCAGGTAATGGGGGTGAGCATGAGTGCAAGAGAATTTTCTAAGCCATGTGTAAAGCTACCCTCTTCTAACACACTGTGACTTTTGAGCCTGTATAGATCTATACTCACATCAGTCTTATTAAAATAATTAGCTCTGTTAGAACTGTAAGTCATTAAAGCATATTTCCTATAAATTTGAAACTAAAGAGATGAGCATTTTCCTTTATCTCTGCACATGCTTAAAAAATGGAACTTTTCACACTGTCTTTTCCCCTCTCCCCCTCATCATCCCTCTGCCACTTCAAAAGGTTGGTCCTTCTATTCCTTTCTTTGCTGGTTATCGGCCTTCTTGGTCCTTACCTCGCTCATTTTCCCTCTTCTCATCTTCCCTGTGCCAATTCATAGCGTCCACATTCTTTCGTCGTTCTCTCTCATCCTGTCTCCATCGCTTCTTGATATCTTTGTCCTTAACTTGCTCATTTTCTCTCCTCTTCTCATCATCCCTCTGCCATTTTATTGTTTCTGCATTTTTCTGCGGCTCCACGCTTCTTTTGAGATAGTCTTGTCGCCTCCTCCTCTTTTTTAACATATCCCTCTCCCTGGCACGAGCCTGCTTTTCTTTCTGGGAAAGAAAAGCTTTACGGGGCATCATGAGCTGCTGCTGTACCTGCAATAATATTGTATCCATGGAATAACATACTGTACACGCACTCAGTCAGGCACCAACAACTCTCACGTGGAGCTGAATACTCCAAATACTAAGCCAAGACAATTTACTGCTTCTCTTCCCTTCATAACCCTCTGCGAGCTCTAGATTATGTAACAACAGGCAAGTTACTACATCCAGCTCCAGCCACGACACCTCACTGGCACCTCTGCAGCTGGTGCACATCCAACACGTAACGTCAAGCCCCTGAAATCCCAGGCCTAAGCAGTATGTTTTCTTTCCCATTCCTCTTGCAACTCCTCCCACAGAGTTTTTAGCAGCCACTTGGCATCGATCCATCCAATTGAATTGAACAGCCTGACAGGAGAACTGCAAAGGAAACTTGTCAATGTTCAAACCTTAGTTTCTTCTCTAAGTGGAGATCTACGTTTAATGAAATTTAAAAGGTGCTTATTAATCTTTGCAGACCTCCAGCTCTACCAGATTTCATTGAAAATTGTGAACTTTTTTCCTTGGCTGGGAGGTGCGAGGGAGGATTAGGATACAAGCCACAATCTGAAAAATTGTATAAGCTTTGTTTCCTTGGGAAACCCGGCCAAAACATTTAACTGCAGTTAACGAAGCCAGTCCTGACACATCTACTCACACTTCCTCCAAGGACGTTACGTCTTCCTACTCACAAGCACTAAGGAAAAAGATTTGTTTACTTGGAGTTTCTGCCGACAGCACTGCTGATGATTGGGGCTTTTTGGGTTTGTTGGTTTGGGGGGGTTCTTGTTTTGGCTTTGAAGAGGTGTCGATGAAGACTACCTTTTAACAAATTGTGTTACCTTCAGTCATTTCTCTGTAGTCACCCAAAACATTCATATCTTTAATTTACTGGTGTTAATAGCTGCAATTTTGAAATCATGGAAAAGAAAACAGACCACAAAGAATTTATACTCTTACTAATAACCTTTAAAGACTCTTCCGTACACACTGAGCAAAGCTCAGAAGCGTCAACCTGCAGTTGTGGCCCAGGTTTGGGATTTGTGGTTTGGTTTTGGATTTTGTTTAGAAGAGTTTTGCAGAGGTCTAATCAAAATGAAAACTGCAGAAAGGACAAAATGACTAGATTAGAATACTGAAGCAAAACCTAAAACAAAATGAAACAAATGTACTTTTAAAATTTAGCTACCTTATGGAAAGCACTTGTTCCCAGCATGCAATACTCCATCTTTCTCCTACAGAAAAAGCAACGTTTCAAACCCTTATTCTAAAAGCTGTTCCTTTTCCCTACATAACACACCACTTAAACCCACTACTCTAGTCCATAGCCTTTGGTAGCTATGTATCATAATCCCACAGTTTGCATTCCAATAATTCAACACCAACATTTCTTAATATCCATCATAATAATAATAGGGAAGGGCTGCAGCAGAGTGAAACAGCATAATCAAATAAATACATGCAGTTTGGTAACAAGGTAGTGCATAAAATTCAGATTATGCTAAAAATTACTTTACTAAAATGTGTAGGATAGCTCTGTACTACAGAGTCTGGCTCTAAGTAGTTAATATTTCTCAATAACAGTTATTATTAAAATCAGAAAGCAATAAGAATCCAAGTTCAACATCGGTGCAACCCAGACACTGTAAATCTTTAAAGGTTTTAATGTGTCTACTGCTGCTTACTAGAGCAAGCTTAGCTTACTAACTTTGTATGTGCATGTTATAACTTTATCAGTATCCCAGGTTGGGGTTTTTTTTTCAAATAACAGTAACATGAATAAAATACAAATAAATCATATTTCATGCAAATGAGCCCCCCCCCCCCCCTCCCCACCCCCCCCCCCGGCATGTACTGACATTTATAATCTGTAGTTTTTAAAAAATTCAGGACTAATTGTTGTATTTTCTTTCATTTGTTTGTCTTGTTGCTGGGCTTTTCCCCCCTTTGGCTTTATCTTTTCACTGTTGTTAACTACAACTTTCCTCCCTCCCTGGCCTTTATACAGACCCCAGCCCGCTCTGATAAACCAATTTATAGACAAATGATAGAAAATATTGTAATAAAAATATTTCAGTTGAATTTCCAAAATTAAACATTTCAATTTAGATTCAAGAAAGAAACATCAGATTCCAAGGAATGACTTAAAGGGACATCCAACTTAATTCACTTCTCTTCAAACTTCCATATCACAAGTGACAGGTTTCCCCGTGTTTCAGCATGAGAGAGTACTACAGGCAGCCTGGTTGTTTCTCTCCTAGTCAAAATCTACAAAATCACCTTTCACTTCTGCCTCTGTTGATTTTAATAAACCAAAAGAGGGTAGGGAAATTTAAAAGAGGAAACTCAATAATACGCAGTGAAGCTGCCAGTGTTTGAGCTCAAAGCCCCTTGTCCCACCCCCCCCAATTTTCTAGAGTTCAAGTTGATGTTCCTTTAAGTTCAAAATGTCCAAATGTCAGAAGCAAACAGAACTACCCTTTCAACTATTCTTTTCCCCACACTTTGCCAAGTTAACATCTTAACTATTCCCCAACTATTCATACATATTATGAGGCATTTACCTCCAAAATTAATGGTGCTTGGGCGTCTCAGACTCATTGGACAAGTTTCATGCAAAAGCCTCCAAAAACAATTCTCCTTCCAGAACGCCCACCTCAGCGATTATATTACACCTACTGTGTGAGGCCAAAGCCCGGACATAGAAGAAGGATCATATCCTGCTGTACAAAACAAAGCGTTAAAGACAAGAGATAAGAAATGTAATAAGGGCAGTCTTACATTTATAACGTACGATTCATTGTGAAGGACCCCAAAGCTCATTACGAACCACACTTACGGTACCTTTACTGACACGGAGCTGCTGTGGATTGCACCCCAGCAAGTTAACAGCGCTGCAGGAGCTTTAGCAGGTCTGAGGTTTAAACACAGATTCTGCTGGGTGATGCTACCTGATGAATATCGTAGTGCTCAGATTTCAATGAAGTTACCCAGCTCAGAGACCCAGCAGGATACAGAGGAGTGCTCCTAGGCACGCTCTGTATAACCTTTTGACTGAAGTGCCTATCACCTCAGTTTACACCTCAGCTCAGCTATTCCTTACTAGCAGCACAGCCGCAACCTGTACAGATGAGGCATTCACACTTAGAACACACCAGCACTACTTTATACAGGTCGTATTTCCTAGAAGGCTCCCATATACAGTCCCACCTTAAATTACAAGACTGGGAGACGTGGCCCTCAGCTACAGCCCTAGGGACATTCATTCATTCGGGAAGTATTCAGATTAAAATTCTCAATTACAATGCTGCTAGTAGGATTAAACCCTTCAAGTAATGGCATGTAAATGATTGTGCTTCTATAGAAAGACTGATGCCTCTTCAACTCTCATCACTCATGGACAGAAACTCAGTCTTGCACAGGCTGGAAGCACAAGACAGAACATTAGTATCATGAAGTCTGGAACAACCAAATCTAAAGTTTATAAAAGCAATATTTGTGGAGTCACTTAAAATTACTTTTCCAAAGGGTTTTACTGTCTGGAATTGTTGGATTCATCTCCATAGACTATTCAGACCAAACATCTACAGCTTAAAGTAGATTCCTTTTCCTCAGCAACTGTGATTGCAACTGAAGGCACTAAAATGGTCCAAGAAATTTTAAAACACAAAACATTTAAAATACTTGTCGTTGAGAAAAAAGTGAATGTTGCAGATGTTTTAACAAGATCGCTAACCCTATCTTCAAATCAGCAAGGATGGGTTATTCCGTTTCAGACTAGATTTTCTAACTAGAAAGTAGAATTTGTTCCTGTTTCTCTTATCAAGTCTAAATTAACTCTCTGCCACTGAATCCCGATTAAAGAAAGCACAGGTCTGGATGAGTACCTATCAGCCTTAGATCAGATCAGTGACAATTATTGTATCAGTCTGAAGACACACTGAACCCAAGGAAGTACTTCATCCCATACTGGGCCTCCCAGAAACCAACTATCATTTCCCTGCATTGTGTTTCTGATGAGAATCAGCAAGCATCTGGCACTTGTCTGATTTTAAGTAATCCAAAATTATTTTATTTTAGTGCCCCCCATCCTTTTTTTCCCCAGTATTTTGAGTTGAAGAAGTTCTTTGTTTACATCTAACAGTGGAAGCCAGTAGCATGTATTACAGCTGACAGCAGCAGTATGTGCCTGAACAAAAGAAACAAGACAAGTTTCTTGATACTGTGTTTATCTCCCTCCTGCAACTGCATTTAAGGTAACATCTAGTTTTAACAATACCCCCAGCTAACTGCACTGAACAGTGCGCTCTGAAAAGCCATGAAATTTGCAAAGGGGGCTGTTAGTGTAATATTTGAGTGAAATCTCTTAAGATACAAGGAAAAGACACAGAAAATGAACCTCTAGTTCCCACAGCGATAGAAAAGCAGCATCCTTACATATGCAGTTTAAATGCTGCTACATAGCGTGATGACACAATATTCTATTTTCCCAAGAGGACAGGTTCCTGCAGCAAGGTGTGGCTGGGACGCTGGGATCTGACAATTCCAGGACAGCTGAGCAAGGAAGAGCAGGAGTCAGGAAGCAGAAAGGTATCTCATGGGAAAGCAAGAAAATAAAACACACCAGGAGCAGAAACATCAGAGAGAACAGAAAAGTTGGAAGAACTCAAAACCACCATAAACTTCCTTGAAAAGGTAAGAGTTGCAATTAAATACCTCCCCTCTCTGCACTGAGTCAATAGTCTACTCCCAACGACTACCGCTGGCTTACATTATGCATTTTCTCCTCCTTCTTTTGGACTCTTCTCTTTCCTCCTTATTTAAGCATTTCTGGCCTAGTTTTCAGAGGGCTGTGCACCCACATCTCCTGTGAAGGTAATGAGATTTGCAGTTTAACAGCACATCTGAAATGCTAAGGGCTCATTTTTCAAGTCTGCTATAATCCTAGGATGGAGTCTGTTTCATAACAGCATGCGCTCTACTCTCATGGCAACATCTTACACAGAGAGCACCTCCTCAGCCTTATCGGCCCAGCCATCTGCAACACCAAGCTCCTGCCCATGGAACATCACGGTCCTCAGCTAACTTCTAACAAACACCTCTCAACAACAAGGTAATTCTGTGTGACCAGCTGCCACGCTTACCTAAAACTTAAAAAACCCACCTAAAATCCTTTGGAGGAAATTCTCAGACCAACCTTAACATGCTGTTTCAGTGGTTTTATGCAATTTTCATCAAGGGTTTACGAAACACTGGTTTATCTCTTCTTTTGGAGCTTCCTCTCTAGCTTCAGCTTGGTGACTCTTGCACTAAGAAATCCCAATTTCTCATCAGTGGAAAAGCTTATATAGAACACAGTTCTAGTGAAAGAAATCAGTAAGGCTTATATGTCTTACTCTCCATCCATTTTTTATTTAAAGGTTAAAAGAATCTTCTGCAGTCCAGCAGACAGGGATCTTCTAAGTCATTCACACACTTCTCATTCTTGCTCGATTTCTGGAATGTTCCACTGGTGCCAGAAGCTCCATCTGGTGGGTGTGTACACTAACTGCAAAACTGAAAGGGAATTAACTATTTCCTTTATCAACTTTTGTTTAGTAGTGAAAGTTCTACACGCTGTGTAAATTCTACGCCTCGGTGTAAAATACAAAATGTCCACACTGCGAGTGCTCGGGGAACCACAACTCCTTATTTCTATTTCTGATGAATAACCTGCTGCCTTTCACTCTGCTGGGGATTTCTTGGGGTTTCTTATTTTGATGATATAAGCTGAAGTACATTAAATAACGCTGTTAGCTAAATTGGAATGTTTTGTAAAGAAGGATCAAGAACACATATGATAAAAATCACATCACTTCTGGCAATCTCCGCTGCATTCCCAAAAGCAGCTCTAAATCGCATCCATTCTCTAGCGCTATACTTCAGTGCATAGAAAATTTTAAATTAGAGGCACTAGCAGCTCAAGATGTAGGCTCACACACCTACTGCCACCTCAAATAATATATTTTGTGATTGTTCAATATCTCTAAAGATAAACGTTTATACACATCCACATAAAGGCAGTGAAATCAATATGCAATATACATACTGAATACTATAGCCTCACTTGCTTAGGGCTATTTCTTAAAGATTTCAGTTTGAAATATAATCAAGCCTGCACATCTTGCTGAAATTTGAAATTGAGAGTGGAGATCATTGAAGCACGAAGGATATTATTTGCATACACCATGATATCCACACTTCAGTGATCAGGAAAAAAGGCTGCATGAATATAGCCTACAATTCCCAAATAATCCTCATCCGGACTGTAGCTAAGCAAGAACAATAGCACAATAAAAATCATTTTGTAAATATTATTTTGTAAATATAACCACGTTTCATGAATTAGCAGCTACCATTTAAATTGAATCAAGAATCATCTTAAAATTTTCAATCCAAAGCTCACAAAACCATTTGTGCAATCAAACAAAGCGGCACAGAAGTCTCTGTAAAATGTGTAAGAACAAAGCATGTAATCAGTTTATGATTGGATTGCACTGACTGCAAAACTGCAGTCACATCAGGCTGAGTGAGAACCGTCGTCCTGCCTTGTGTGTCATGTTTTCCTGACATCACCACTGTGTCAGCAGCCAGAGCGCAGACCCGATCCAAGGAAAAGGAGTGGTTTTCAGGCAGAGCAGTCCCGCTGCTCAGCCAGACAGAAGCAGGAGTGGCACAGGTGAGGGGCAGTCTCACACCCCCCCTCCTGCTGCACAGACACTGATACACTTAAACCAACAGTGAAACCGCATCCACTAGCGTGTCCTAGCTAGTAAAATGCATTGCTTGCATGCTGCTATAAAGTGGCAGAACAAATCATTGAAACAAAAGAGCCTACAAATACTTTCACAAGCTCATCCAATTCCCTGCCAATAGATGCTTTCTCAGATAGCAGATATATCGGATACTGAAGGGATGTCACCAACTGGCTAGCATCTGAGTATTTAAAATGTAAAAATAGTTGGTGAAGTAGGTTGACGCTAATTGTTTTTCCCTCGCCTTACCACTTCTCACTCACTATGTACAAATTCTGGTATTGCGTGATTGGGTAAAATCTGTAAAGAAGAGCTTAAAATCAGTCTTACCACTTCATATTTCTTACCTCTTCCCCCTTCTGTCTAAGCATAGCTCCCAAGTGTTCCAATCCCTGACTACATTCCAGCTTTAATCCACCTCAGCTACTGCTGTCTTCAGTTTGACTCAGGAACCTTCGATATTCAAAAGGCTTCATAGCAGCAGCAGCAGGAATGGGAAAACAAAACAACACAAACAAAAAAAAAATCACAGAATTCAGTTTGACTTCTTAGGGGTAAGAAAGCATGTTAAGACAATTACTTTGCCTGCTTAGATTTCGAGAGAGATTTTGCCCCCTTACTGTTGCTGCTATGAGCCTGCATCACTAACAGCTTCTTTGTCCGAGCCACAGCTCAATCAAAGAGCTCCCAAATCCAGAGTCACATCAGAAATCAATACAGAGAAGAGGTAAAAAGGATTGAAAGAAAGAAGGCTGGAAGGCTGGGGCATGAAAGAAAGAGGCGCTTGGGTTATGGAGGAAACATCAAACACTGAAGCCAGGCTTGAGAGCACACCCTGACCTACACTTCCTCCTGGATAAGCTGAAGAGCCTTGCTGATCTAACAGTGGACAGGCAGCATACACAGCTACTCAGTCTCTATTTCTTATAAATTGTTTTAGACACTATTTGAGATCTTAAAGGAAACACCTTGCCACGTGATCTGGACAGTCAAGAACCTGCAGGTGTGCTAGTCAAGTCAACTGCACAGCCAGCATCAGTTTTCAACCAAATAATCTCTACCACCACCTTAAAAAAAGGTAAGGATAGAAATGGTGGTACCCAAAGGTGACACTGCAGAAGAAACTGGCATTATTCCACTCTCATCATCAACCATCATTCACATTCAAAAGCACTAACGTGAAATAAGAGGGAAGCACTGAATTCAAGCCTCACGTTTGCCTTTCAACATCAGCTTGCTACAGTGAATCTCTGCACAATGTAGTTTTCTCCTAGAGGCATATGGCCCTCGAGTCAATATCTAAGAGTTACACCCTCCCTAAGAATGTCTGTCTTCAAATCTAGAACATGCATTCAGCCTTTATACCGGATCTCAGTACTTCCTGAAGGCTCAAAAGGCCATCCTGACTGGGAAAGCAAGGACAGTCTCCCCAAAACGTGTCAGGTGAGTCAAAACAAACCTTCTACATGTAGAAAAGGTAGAGGACTCTTCTCTTAAAAGCTTAATTATCATAACCAGCAGTTATTTTTCCTCCAATGCATATGCAGACATTTACATTACATTATCCTCAGACCAGCACCTCTTATTCTCATCTCCATCACCTCTACTATTATTAGGAAACACACACTTGTAGCAGCATATTTATTTATATGAGTAGGAATACCTCCACGTTAACAATTATACTGTTGCAATTATGTTAATAAAAACATAAAAAACATAACCAATAGACAGTAAAAAATCTAAGCATAGAGCAGATCTTAATGTAATATAATAAAAAAATACTGTAATGCTTATTTAGATGCAGGCTAACAGTAGTTATCTTTTTTAAAACAAGCACATTACATGCATCTTAAGAATACATCCCAGCAAACATTGCATTATTAATACAGAAAGCAGGCTGAACGAATAGTCTAAAGAACAGCCCCTCTTTGCCCATGCAGCTAGAGCAGCTCCAATGACAGCTGTGCCCCCACAGCTGGGCTCTGCCCCTCCTGGCACCTCGACCCCTACAGACTTTACAGTGGGATCCTCACCTCTGGCACTGGTTTGTTTGTTCCTGATGCACACGATTTTGTCTCTTTCAAACCAACTTAGAGCACTGGAGCAAAGATAACTCCTCCTTTCTGAACTAAAAATAAAAATCCCCACCCCAAAAAGTTTCCTACTGAGGCATTAAATCTTATTAGGAGCCACCTCAAATCAAATACATTAATCCATGAACTGTCTTTGCTCCCATAAAATGATTTGTTCCTGTTTCTTCCTTTACTCAAATCAGCTGCCATCTTAATAAGCAGTTATAAAATACACATTTAGACTATATGACTTTGACTACTGATAAGGTTCTGATACGGCTGTGTATTCCAAGAATGCCACTTTAAATCCTTAATATTTACTTTCAGTATTTACTAATATTACGGAGTGGCAGAGCTGGGTTGGGAATAATCATCTATCATTCACTCTGCAGCGTGTCAGAAGCACAACTTACCTTCCATGGAAAATTGGTACATGCACTCATCTAGAATTTACAAGTGAATTCAGTAACCGCAGAGTTCAATTTGGTAAGTATCTAACAAAAGATTCTTTAAACTATTAGAGATTAATTTAAATGCTGCTGTAATATACCACTGTAAGTAACACATACCAATTCTGAAAATGCTAATGGGCATCTTCTGACAACTGGTAACTTCTATCCTACGTATACAGAAAAAAAAAATCAGTTATTCATCTCATCCTGAAGAGCACACACAATCTTCCTAGATGTTTTGTTTGTGCAGCTGATGCTTAACGCTGTAGGGCACGAACTTCCCAAACAGTCAAGAAGTTCCTCTGCTGTGAAGGGTTTTCATTCCTACGTACTACGAGCAGCAGAGTAGACACGACTCACCCCTACACTGGTTTGTCTCTTACCTACAGGCAAATGCAGCCAGCTCTCACCTTCCCCATCCCTTGCATTTCCAGACATCTCTCTACTACAACTCAACACGAGTGATCTGACAAGCTCTCAATGACTTTAAGCTCTAGTAGTTGCACACAATATACTTTCAAGCACATACAGCAGTAACCTGAAGAGATGCTTTCTACAAACCTCTCTAATGGATCATCACTTTAAGAGAAAAAAAAAAAATAATGGGCCACTAAAAATATATCAGCTTGTGATGATTTCAGAGTTGTCCCTGAGCACTGATAGGAATGGTTGGACTCGACGATCCGGTGGGTCTCTTCCAACCTGGTGATTCTATGATTTTATGAATCACTGGAAGCATCTAACTTCTACTGGACATCAAAATGTAATTATAAAAAGTTAATTAAAAAAACCCCATGAATTTTAGTGAAGAGCAGCTTGCTCTTTGAAAAAATAGCACCTTTAGCTTAGTATTACTTCTGGAGGAGAAAATTTGTGTCTCAAAAAGGCCATCTCTATTTTGACTGAAGTTTAGTTCAGTATTTGCTGTAATAACCTCCAGGAAGGCCAACAATCATCAGCCTCAGAGCAGTTTTATTAACAATAGTAGGTTTCTCTGGCGTTGTCTAACGTTCCACGATCTCAGTACGCAGCACGTTAGATGCTGACCTGCTGCTATCAAATTACTGCCCAACATCTGCAAACGCACATCTGGAAAGGAACCAAGCTTTAGTTTGTTCTGTTAGTAAAAGCAAAGAGGAAAAAAAAGCTTTTCTGTTGTTTGTAAACCCATCTTTCTCACCTAGAAGGATGGCAACTGGCAATTAGGACAGTTACCAGAGTCCCCAGGTGAGTTTTTCCAGGTGGCTGAGGCCCTGCCCGAGGCAGCAAGGCCGGCGCCCTGCAGCAGGGAGCCAGCCAGGGCTGGAACATCTGCCCTGACAGGTAGGGCCCGTGGCTCCGTTAGCTCAAACACACCTCGGACCTCCAAACAGAAATAGAGAATAGGAGTAAAAATAAACAGAAACACAGCCAGTAAAAACGACCTGAAAGAGGGGGAATGTCTCTCAAAGGGCTGCAAAAACCTCCTCCGCACCTATCAAACGGCTTCGAGGCGGCAGACAAAGCCCCCCCGGCACCCGGGGCTCTGCCCGCGGCCCCAGACAAAGCGCCGGGGGCTCCAGCACCGGCCGGGGGGGGTTCCCAGCGCCCCCGAGCGCCCCCGCAGCCCCCGGGCCAGGCCGGCCCCCC
>WAAB01023957.1:0-84485 GCA_013389865.1 Piaya cayana | reverse complement strand
GCCCCCGGGCCAGGCCGGCCCCCCCCCATGGCCCCGCAGCGGTGCGTCCGCAGCCTGCCCGCCGCCGGGAGGGCGCCCCCTGCCGCCTCCCTCCCGCACGCCGCCGCCCGGGCTGCGGTGCCCGCTGGGGGGGGGCTGGTACCTCCCTGCCACGGCCGCGAACCGGGAGGCAGCAGCGATGGACCGGGGGGAGGGAGAGAGGGGGGAACGGGGGCAGCACCGCGGACCCGCCCGGGGAATCACACCCCCCCCGCCTCCGCCCAGCCCGGAGGGTGCGTGACAGGCGCGGGGCAGCTCCCGTTGGCGGAGCGGGGCTGCGGGGGTCGATCTCCCCCCCGCCTTTGTCTGAGAAACGGGTGTGGGTAACGACAACCCCGGGCGGGGAAACGGGGAGTGCATCCCGCGGCCGGTGCTGGGCTCGGGGGAGCGGGCAGGGTGCGGGGATGCCGGTGCCGTTCTCCCCGCCCCGCAGCCGCTCCCGGGCCGCCTCCCCGCGCGGTCCCGTCCTCCCCCCGCGGCGCCGGGAGCGGGCAGGGAGGCGGCCGAGGCTCTTCAACGCGTGTGCGGCCGCTGGAGCGAGGGGTCCCCCCCCACCCCGCCCCGGGGCTCTCGGGAGGGCAGAGGCGGGGGCCGGAGCGCGGTCTCGGCGCGCACCTACCTGACCGGGGCTCTCGTCGTGGCGAGGGCGGGCGGCGGGCAGGGGGTGGGGGAGCGCCGAGCTGCCTCCCTGGCGCCGCCCGGGTCCCTGGGCGGGCGGAGCGGAGCGGAGCCGGCGGCGCGGGGGAGACAANCCGCAACTGCGCTCGGGTCCCCGCGGCGGGGGGTGCGGGGGGGGGGGCTCCCTGCAGACAATACAGCCGGGTCCCTCCTGCCCAGAACCTGCCCGGGCCAAGATGGCGGCCGAGAAAGAGCGGAAGTGACGCGAGGTTCTCATTAGCATATGGGACTCATTGTCCGGCGGGAGGGGAGGGGGCCGCGCCCCGGGGGTGTGAGGGGGTCCGGGACCTGGTGGGTTCCCGCCGGGTTCGCTCCCATCGCGGCCCGGCGGCGGCCCGGCGGGTGGCACGGCGGCGGGGAGAGGGTCAGGAGGTGGCGGTGGCGGTGGTGGTGGGGTCTCGCGAGAGAAACGGCTTGAGCGCCCGGCGGCGGGATCTACCCCGGCCCCGCTAGGAGGCGCCGCGCCCTGCGGCTGGGTACGGAGAGGCAGCTGACGCCGCCCGGTTATCCCTCCGCCGCCCCCAGCCGGGACTACATCCTGTCCTGAGGGGCCTCCTCCGCCGCCGGGGTGGGGGCACGCGCCTGGCGAGCGCCGCGGCCACGTGACCGCGCGGCGCGCACGTGACCGCGAGGGCGGGAGCACACGGCCTCGAGCGGCGCCGCCTGAGGGCGCGGGAGCCGCCTCACACCGCGACCGCGGGGCCAGCGCCCGCCGGGGCCTCCGGCCAACAACGCCACCGCGCCCCGGGGCCGGGCCGGGCCTGAGGCGTCGAGTGAGGCCATGGCCGCCTCCTCGGGGTCGCGCCCGGCAACTCCGTCATCAACTGTTGGGGTGGTTCGGCCTGGAGAAGAGAAGGCTCCGAGGAGATCATATAGCGACCTTGCAGTGCCTGAAAGGGGCTACGGGAGAGCTGCAGAGGAACTGTTCATAAAGGCTTGTGGCGATAAAATGAGGGGGAATGGGGATAAACTGGAGAGGGGCAGATTTAGCCTTGATAGAAGGAAGAATTTCTTCACCGTGGGAGTGGTGAGACACTGGAGGAGGTTGCCTGGAGAAGTGGCTGTCCCAGCCCTGCAGGGGTTCAAGGCCAGGCTGGATGGGCCTTGGGCAGCCTGATCCCGTGGGAGGTGTCCCTGCCCAGGGCAGGGGGGTTGGAACTAGATAATAACAAAAAATGGAGCTGCAATTGCCCAAAGATGGATTTAGGTCATGTTGCCAGCGAGCACGATCCACACACGTGTCCTCCCACAGAGGTCATCGACCGTACAAGTATCGTTTCAGAGCAGTAACATCTGGACCGTGATGGGACTCCACATGCGACTCTTCTGCATCCAAACACATTCGAGATCTCAACAAACAAGGGACAGTTGTGTAGCACAGTAAAAATCGTTCTACAAGTGGAAGGGAAGGAAGCTTTTGTTATTTCAAAAATACACAGACACTTCAAGGTTGAAGTAAAGTGCAGTTCCCTCCATCCTCAGCACTTAAAACCTTTCTGATTCAGGCGAGGCGTGCTGTAGTTAAGCTGTACAATGCTAGGAAAAAAAAGTCCAGGTTTTCCAATTGTTGCCTAAAGTATAAAAGCATAGAAAAGTTGTCATAAATTACCGAGGCTTCATCTCAAGGGCCTCCTACATTTTGAAGTGACTGATACCCTGAAAAAAAACTGCTGTGTTTGTCACAAGTCACACAAATAGCTTTTATGAAGAATTTAGTGACATTTTATTGTATTTGTTACCTTGTTCTGAGACTCTTCAGTTTGTGAGAACTTAAAAGTGTGCTGCTTGTCTCTGCCTGCAAGAAACACCTTTATTTCACCAGGTCCTTCCACAGTATCTTCACATTAGTGGTCTAAGAATCAGTAAAGCCATGGGAAGAGTTTTACAACAGAATGGAACTGCACACAACTTACCTGCAAAAACAGCCTGTGCTTTAGCAGTACAAACGTTTCTAGAACTAAGGTGCGTAGAAATCACTCTGTGATGTCCATGTGTGAAATGTGTCTCAACTAAAGAAAGCTGGTTTGGTTTCTCTACAATAATCTCAGTTTGCCTTTCAAGAGCTGAAAATTTTCCTTTGATGGTGCAGTTAACAAAGTATGTTGGAAAACATTTCTGAAACATTGCTAAGTCTGTACCATGTTCAGAGGTGCCAACTAACTTCATGGCTGCTTAAGCCAGTTCAATTCCTATTGACAAAAATAAACAACCCCAAACGAATCTTAGGACCTTCCTATTTCAGTTCTCTTTTATTTATGCTTTACACTGATCACTTTTCAGCAATTAATGATCCATTATACCACACTTCCACTTACCTCTCTTGCTGGTCAGACTGCTGTTTTCTTCTTAAAACTAATGACAGTTTTAGGAGAAAGAAGGAAAAGTTTGCAGCACCTGTAATAGAATCTCGTTACAAACTCACCTTCCTTCTGAAAGAAGAAAATAAACCAAGGTGATGAGCAAGGTTTGGAGTGATGAATGAGCTCCTGCAGTTGCTTCTCCTGCTGAGGGATTTGTATCCATTGCACAGATAAACTTTGTGTGATGGTTTGCACAGTGTAACAGTTGTCAACAGCGAGTTAGAAAGATGAGAATAATACGTTTGTATGGAAAAAATTACTTTTTAAAGGTGAAATTCAAGCAGGCAGGGAGAAAGAGTCTTGAGCCCATTTCTTCTCCTGTGCATAGAGTGAGGTGAACAAAATGAAACAAAAGATGTTAATAGTCCTAATATACTTTTTATATTATAGAAACAGGTATTGTTTCTCACAATAGACTATGGCCACTAGAAAAATCAGTACACTCGTAGCAGTGCAAGAGACTAAACACTTAACGCCAGAGGGGAGACAATTAGCATTCCCGAGCTCAATAGGTATAATTGAACAAGTTGTTGTGCTACTGATTCATGTCAAAACTGTGCCCACACTCGTAACTGTACTGGTTTAGCAGCAGTTGGTTTGGGTTTTTTATTCAAATGCAAAATAATGAAGACAATTGCCAATGGCTTTAAGCACCTAGCATAATTAATTACATACTAAATGCACTGAAGTTAATGTCACAATGATCTCTAAGGCCGGTGAAGCCATCACGCTTCTCTGCTGTTCAAACACTTCATCGTTTCTCAGCATTCTCTAACCTTCCATGAAGGTGATTTTGGGAAAAATCACCATAAGGAACCCAATTTAGTCTCTATCAAGATAAAAGTAGGGAGGAACTGTTCCCTGACACACAGCACTCTCCTCCTTTTCTCTTTGTTTTTTTAGAAGATACTCATATAGAGTAGGACTGATGTTGTCAAGCTTTCCTAAACACTGCATTCAGAGAGGAATTATTTAACTAAAGGGTTGATTAAAATGAAAAATCTCCTAACTTCAATGTTTCAATAATTTAAAATTTTCAAGCAGCTTGTCTTTTCTACCTCCCCTGCACTGCGCAATAACTGATATACTTATTTTGACAGGATCCACTCCTCAAAAGTGCCATATGCCTTCTTTGCAAGAGCAAGTGGAATGGAAAACTGGACGATACAAGAGCTCCCCAAGCACATTGCAGTCATAAGAAATTCACCATGTTGTAAGTAAACCTGGTTATTTTCCTCCTGGGTATCTCCTAGTAGTTGCACAGAAGTAGGGGGACCGAAGACCCCAAAGCTTTCTCAAGCAGTGAATATAGGAGCTCAGTCAAGATCTTTCCGGTTTCGTTACAGAAGTAGAAGTGTTATTTAGTGCTCAGATCTCCCCCTTCCTGAGAGCACAGCATTTTAGGAGCTAGACAGCCTCCCAGAAACATCAAGTTCTTCTCTGTGGTTTTGTCTGGGTTGACCTCCTAGGGGTGTGACATGTTTGCAAAAAGTCAGAACAGGAAAGAAGTTTGTGAGCCAAAAGATGTTGGTGTTGTTTTAAAATACTAATTTCTGTTTAACAGTCAGTACAACGATCCTGGCAGGAATAACCTTCCATTTCACTATCTTTGCCCATTGCTGCTTTCTTTAAATCTCTCAAGGGCTGAGTTTTCTCAGGAATGGAGGAGGAAATGATGCTTAAAAAGCTTCTGTGCTTTACACAAGTTCTGCAGTCACCTTCTTTATTCATGTGTTGTACAGCATGGCACCTTGCATGCAGTACATAGTAAACCAGTGATAAAGTTTGATAAGCAATTCTCTCATCTGCATATACTCTGCTTGTACCGATCTCAGTGCTAAAATTTGCCTGTGGCTCTGGCGTGCTGACTGCTGAAAAGCTGTTGCTGAAGTCATCAATGTATTGAACTGAGTAGGCAATCTGTCGTTTAATTCGTTTGTGCCAAGATTTCAATCCATGCTTCTGCTTAGAATCTTGATAGACCCTTGAGTAAATATTATTGATTAGTCATCATTATTTTTTACTGTTGATACGCAGAAGGTTGTGCAACCTTGCAGTTGGCTTTCTACACAGCCCACTGGAAAATATGTTTTATTATAGTGCTTATAAGGGTAACTAGGTACATCTTTATTGCAGAAGCAGATTAAAGACTCAGATTTAGAAAGAAAACTACATCAAAACTGAAGCTGACTCCCTCTGGCCTCAGATCAGACAACTCCTTACCCCCAAGACCCAAACCAGATAAGCTCGGGATCCCATTTTGACACTGGTCCCACATTCAGTTGGATACCGCTAACCAGGCCTTGATTGTCTCAGCCTCAGAATTGTAATGATCTAGGTCAGAGGGATTAAACTGCTGGACCTTGTGAATTACCCACCTAAATCTTGATATGACTAAGAATGACAAAATCCCTCCTTCAGGGTGTGAAGCTGCATTGTGTATCCCTGGGGCAGGGCTGTTGGGGCGTGAGGGGCAGGAGGAGACCCCAGGTGCTCCAGCTCTGTCAGATGCTCAGTCCTTGGACAGGAGGTGCTATCTCTTTCGGTAGCCTCTACTTATGTGTTTCACCTCACAGTATGGCCTACAGGTTGTGCAATAAAAACCTTCACGCTGCTACAGGGCTGCGTAAGCCCCTCAGCAGAGCTCTGACTGGGGACGTGCATTCAGAATCTCTCAAACCAGAATGCGAGCACCAAACTTAGGTCAAGGATAATCTTAATAATACGTCATGCAAAACTCCACAACCCATTCTCCTTTAACTTCAAGTCTGTTGGGACTGTACCCTTGAAGTTTAGCACGTGCTTTGGCTGGTCTAATGGGTTTGAACAACTAAGCCTGCTGCGTAAGGGTTTTCATATATCGCACTGAATCTCCAGCCCACGTTAACAGAACAAGAGATGTGGCCCAAGCCTTGCCTCTCAGCCAGTGGAGGTAACAGTTTGCTGTCCAAGGGAAAGGTACTGGTGCAAAATGTGAGCTGTCATCTTCCCCCTCTTCATTAAACCAAATATATCCATGATATATCCTGATGGAAGCCAGGAAGGAATTAAAACTCCCATTGTTGCCAAGTGATTGAGTGTTTGCAGACACAGATTCCTAAGCGTAACAGAAAAAGTACATTAGCAGAGTATTTGTGCCTTCGTAGGAAATGAATATGGATGTAATTAAGAAAAGCTGATTTATGTCAAACAGTAAAACCAGGGACGTAAAATGAAAAATTCTCTGTAAATGTCAAGTGAGTGTTTTGTGGTGGCCAAACCCAGGCACACAGAATACTGCAATAGTATTAAGGAACTTAAAACTAAAATGCCACTATAGAAATCCCTGGTACGTGAACATGTAAGACATTATATGGAGTTCTAAGCACACAATCTCTAAAGATCGTAGTAGCCTGCCACTAACATGTTCAGAATAGTGACATATGGAGCACGTTCTAGGTGGGGAATTAAAAAGACAAGCCCAAGTATGACAAGGGGATAAGCAGGGTCTATAAAATAGCAGGAAAAGGCAAGTGGGAAATAAGAAACAGTGAACATAAAATCACTAGAACCACAGAATGGTTTGGGTTGGAAGGGACCTTAAAGATCTGGTTCCAACACCCCTGTCACACACAGGGACACCTTCCACTGGATAACACTGCTCAAATATCATACAAGCTGTGTTTCTTATTTGCTTTCATTCCTCATCCACTGTTGAACACTGTAAGAGATAGTACAGCCATTCCTGCACACCTTCCTTCATACGTTATAAGCCATCTTTCCCCTACAATACATATTTTAAAATCTTGGAGTTTATGTTAAGAATTTACATTGGCAGTTTTCAAATACAAAGAAGCCTGATTAAAAAGCCGAGAACAAATTCAAGTAACTCAAAGAGTTTCTATTAAAAAAAGTCAAAACCAGTTTAAGCAGCACTAGGCAAGTGCTCAGAGACAGGGAACGCTTTACAATCAGATGGTTTTAGTCATCTCAGTGGAGAAACTCATTGGAAAGAAAATACTGCAGGCTGAGATGTGGAAAGGCATGAAGGAAGAGGCTATTTAGGCCAGTTCTGGGCAAAGAGCCTGTCTTTTTTTCTAACTCAGCACCAACAGCATACGATTTGACAATGATTCTCCCCTCTACAAGCACATGGAAGGTCAAACACAGAAACCACAGCTACCTGCTCTGAAGTTCTGGCTTTTAAAACTTATTTCACCGAGTTATCTGCTGCCCCAACCCCTGCTTTTTTCCAACAAATATTGCTCCCTTTCAGTCAAGGAACAATTTTACAATGAACAAATCACTGCGCTCATCTCTATTTCCTCTTATAAGCTATTATCAGTTCTGTAGAAACTGTTCTATAGATCTGCTTTAAGACACGTGTATATATGTGCTGAGGAGAGAAAGGGAACCAATTGGTATATATTTAAAATATCATCTGCAAACCACAGAACAAAGATAATGTAAAATCTGTCATTTTTTACATCCTTGTTTGTCCTTGTTTCAAAATTATCTTTAGTTTCTGCTGAATAATGATTCATTTCTAAATGCAAGAGATCATTTAGCTTTGTGTTCTTTATTAAGACTTCATTATTTTTACAAAAATAGCATAGAACATAAGTCTTTATTAGTTTCTAGTTTAGCATACAGTTCAAGTATTTTGAAGGGAGCATTTTAGGATACAATATATTTAGTTTATTATTGGTAGTTTGTTTTAATTGCTAGCTTATAGCAGGTCTTCTGGTCACCACACAACTCATCAAGCTTCTGCTAGTGTATATCAAAATCCACACAGTAATCAGAAAGTGTTTTTCTAAAAAAAGTTAATTTATGAATAAACTATCACGTTGTAGCAAACAAAGTCAAGAGTCCCTTTAAGAAGGAAACTATTTCATTGCCTCCCAGTTTAGATTCTCCATAGACACGGTCCACAAATGTAATAGGAACCTGTTGAAGCAAGCAAAACTATTTTTAAGGTTCAAAACCTCAATAATCAGATATTTTGTAAACAAAAGAATGGCCTTTGAATTACAGCATGAGGTTTGGAGAGAGAAGTACTAGAAACAGAATTCCTTGACAATTCACAGTCATGAAAATGAAGAAGAACTGGTTCTGAGATTTGGATGCAGAAAGAATTCCAGTTAATCATCTTTAAAGACATGAGCAAGAGCAATTCAATGAAGTATAAAAGGCAGTAGACTGCTGGAAATATTGGATCTAACAATTGGTGGAATACTTTTTCAATGATTGTAGACAGCACATTCAAAGAGTTTAGAAGGGTTTAGCTGTGATAGCTAGGGAGCTGGAAAATAAAAAGGCAACAAATGACAAGGGACACAATAAATATGAATCAGGTTGCTGAAAAAAAAGGTGATTTGAAAAGACCTAGTTAGAGATGTCTGTACAATATGAAAGAGGAAAGAGGCGGCTCAGAGCAGTTTCATGGTGTATTTTGACTTCTTTCCCTCCTCTGAAGAACCTTGTAACATTGAATGCAGCTAAAGATAGGGAAACGAGAAGAGGGAAGGATCCAAGAAGCATATCTGAGAAGCCAGGGGAATAAGTAACGGGAATTTAAAATCTGGTATTCACCTGGAAAGATTGGAAATACAGAGTTCTATATATGTAATTTCTTTATATTGACTTGAAAATTTTGCTTCTCCTTGGAAGTGCACAAAATTTCCCAATTTCCCAGTAATCTGTACCTACATTCACAAGAAAGCACAATATACTTATCAAAACTTTTACGGTACCTCTCCAATAGTATATCCTAACTGTCTAGCCCGAACAATCATCTCCATCTGGAAGACGTATCCTTTAGAAACACATTTTTCCATTAGTTTCTGTAAGACTTCTTTTCTGTATAACCTGTAAATGATTACAAAGAAAATGAAACCTGAAGCACGCCTCCTGAGCTTCAGAAATCAAGACAGTGTGTAGGATTCTGAACTGTAATCACTCACTCAAATCATTCGCATTTTAAAGAAATCTTTAACAAAGTCAGAGGAACAACAGTTCTTGCAATACAGTGTCTACCACTTCTCACACCCTTTCAAACAGATCTTGTAGTTCTCAGTAAGGAAGGTCTAACTCCAGTCCCGTGTTCAGCAATTTCATAATTTCAAATAAAACTTTTAAGAGTTGCAAACCAGACCCATACCTGAAACTCCCTGTTAAGTCTGATGCACCTGGTCTCAGCAAAACCTGAGTTATAAAATTGGCACCGCGACTGTGAAAGAAAACACCAATGTCAAAATTCCTCAGTACACCATTCCGAAAGATGAAGTAGAATTTCTAGAAAATGCATAAATATCATCCTACTAGCAAAAAGAAAAAAAAGAAACCTTCTATTGCTATAAAACAACTATATTTCTAATAATTTTTTCACTGCTAGATTTGCTTAATAACTTGTAGAATCATGGCATTTGAAACCAAACCTAGATGATTAGTAGATTATTGAACTTCTCTATGAAGGAGAAAACAATGATCTTTAGATAGTAGGTTTGCAGTCTGGTTCTTTATGGTAGAACTGTCAGTACATCTACATACTAATAAGCACTAAAGAAACAGACTTGACAGCAATCGAAGGAACGTTCTTCTTACTAACGCTCAGTGTAAGCAGAGAATAAAAATGCTTTCTGCAAAAATGTGAGATTTGGGTTTAGGAAGCCAGCCACTACCTTCTTGCTGAGGGCTGTATTACACACTGATGAGATGTGCGAGTCCTTCACCCTGACCAGTGTGATTCCTCTGTAACACCCACGTAGCTGTGCAGAAACTTGTGGTAGCTCCTCAGAATCTGTGAGTCCCTGTAAACCTGAGATGCTGGCCTCTGTGCACTATACGAACTCAGCAGTTTTCCTCTTTGCTTTTGGGCAAAACCTCTCTCTGGTGTTCATTGCAACTGTTCTCCAGTCAGGTATAATGATGATTTATTGACATTGATCGTGCCAGATAATTCTTAACTG
Source organism: Piaya cayana (assembly GCA_013389865.1). Lineage (NCBI taxonomy): Eukaryota > Metazoa > Chordata > Aves > Cuculiformes > Coccyzidae > Piaya > Piaya cayana. The sequence goes on along the minus strand of WAAB01023957.1, from coordinate 74,458 downwards.
ATGACAAATCAGAGTGGCAACAGAATGTAGCAAATGATTTACTCTTTAGGGAAAGGACTGTTACAGCTACTAAAGCTGACTGGATGCGTCTTTAAACTTCAGAAAAATGTCATAGTCTCAGCTCATTTGTTGGATGATGGGGCTGCAAGGCTGTCCCAAACTGATACCATGTACATTCGGCTGCTGTTCCAACCCATTTCAAGTCTAGTCATATCATTACATTCTTTCTTGAGGGGATCTAAACCAAACACTTTCCAAATGAGCATGCTTCTGTTATTTAATACAATTTTGCAGCAGCCATTTCTACTGACTAAAGACTCAGTCCACCTCACACAGATAGAGTACTTCCAATTATGACTTCTAAATAACAAAATGATGTGTAAATATCTAGAAAAATACCAACCTGATTAATTTTCTTTTCAAGTCCCAGCCATATACTCCTCCATTTCCTTTATATCTTGTTCCAGATACAATGTCAAAATTGCCTTCTTTCTGCTTTCTATAAGCAATTGGTTTTGTTAGAAAAACAGGTGGAATATTTGTACGAAGGTAGTACAAATTTCAAAATAAGAACCTTCCCTCTTTTAGTACAAAATCTGTATCTTAAAAAGCTTTGAACTTGGAGAAGAAAAAGGAAAGCAATAGTTACAGTAGTTATAAGCGTTATGCACTTAAAAACCTGCTAACTGTTCTCTTACAACAAGCTATTTCAGGGAATTTTAGGATTATCTTTTACCAACTATATCAGATTTTCATAGACAACTTCATAAAGAATTTATTAAGCCTAACATGCATTTTTAAAGCCCCTCTCTAGCATAAGAGACAACGATTTTAAAAACAGATGTAAATATTTAAAGTTTAGGCAGTCTGCTGCCCTTTGCCCCCAACGTGAAATGCCTGCTGAGCGTTTCTTACAGAGTGAAATATTACAGGGAGGAGAAGTTAAGAGGCAGACAAAAGGCAGACAGAAGTATTCCACCAATAATTAGGGACATTGTCCTCCAATCAACACGCATGCATGCACACATGATCAAATGATTAGCAGATGACATTTATATACATGCTTTTCAGAGCTGAACAGACATTACGAGGAAGAGAAGTACTTAGCCGCACATGCTGTCTGTTACTTTAAACGTGGGGATTTTTGCTCTAGTTAAGAACTAATTATTTTTCTGGATTATTTTAGGACAACTTCAATGAGGTCCAATCACTTTTTTTTCAATTCTTGCCTTGCCAATTTTCTTACTACAGCTAGACAGCTATACAAGAACATAAAGCTTTCAGATATCACTACAGAACAATAAACGTTCAGAAGCCGTTCTCTCATAGTACAATCGGCACCTACCTGATAAACTCTGGAATAAATTTGGGCTGAAATGGAAGGAAAAGAGATTAGAAAACTAAAATAGGTGGGGGTTAAAAAAGAACAAAACAACATACAATGAAAATGTAATTGTAACAGATTATAAAATACAGACTTACATGGTGAGAGAGGTCAGCATCCATAATAACAATGAAATTCCCAGTGGCGTGCTTCATTCCATGAATATAAGCGGTGCCTGATGAAAACAGTGCAGAAATTTCTCTCACTATTTTAACATATGCAAGCTTCCAGCTAGGAGCTTCACTTGTTTTCTAAAATCTCTAAGTTATACTAGCTAAGGATCAACTAAAAACTCCTAAAATTTATTTTAAAATGTATCAGTGGCCAAACATTAAAATAACTTTTCATTTTCCCTACAATTTCAGTGGTACGAGATTGGCTCCCAAATTAGTGAGATTTCTACAATACGAGTAACTTCGCAATGTACTTCAAAGCTTTCAATTCACGTTAGTTAATAGGTTAAATGATACTTAGCTTGTGTGCTGGGCGTCTATCAGATTTTTTTTTTAAGTAATTACAGTCATAATTCACCCTGAAATAGGTTTAACTGCAACGAGCTCTGTCCAAACACGTCAGAACAACATCCCAGCCTCCTCTAGAGGCTGCACAAAATAACAGCCAATTCTTGAAGCGTCCTGTACATTGATAAATCACACAGAAAGTGCCGCTGCCCCCTCTGGATCGGTCAGGTCCACACAAACACAGCAGTTATTCTTGTAAAATGTTAGGTTTTCCTCACTCTTGACCTCTCATTCTGTAACCAGTAAGTGCAGTACAGGAGAGAGAAGCAGGAACACACAGTTGTACAGAACTGCAGTGACCACAGCTTTCAGGTTTGAGGTTGTGGGAAACTTGTAAATACTCTGTGATTTTTATTTGTGTGTTTTTTTCCAGCTTGTTGGCTTACAAAAAACTTGATGGAGACATATTTCTGCTTTTGGGCTTTACTGTGTTTTCTTCTGGAACTTTACACAGTGGAATCAAACAAAGAATACTGCAGATTTAAAAAAAAAAATCTTTTTGGTACTAATCAGCATTAATAAGGACTTACCGAGGCCCAACTTTCTTGGTCTGGGTCTTAGAAGCTGCAGGATATATTAAAATATACATATATTACTACAGTACAGTTTTTAATTGATTTTAGTGACATTTTAAAATTAGCTATTTTCAAGGAATAGAAGTATTTAAACAAAGAAAAGAATTTCGGCTAATAAAAATAAAATTACCAGGAAACGATGAAAATTCACATAATGAAAACCTGTTTGCCACTTGTGCAGCAGTAGCAGCGTGAGCTGATGGCAGCGCCCCCACGGAATTCCACTCAGGTGTGCTCTCCTCAGTACTGCTGCTGTCCAGAGATTAAACTCCACAATTAAACTCCTCACTACTTAGGACAGCTTGGCTAACTAGGTGAGACTCAAAAGTATCCGAAGAGTAAAAACAAACAGGAAAAAATAGACGCAAAAACTCACTGTATAAATTGTTCCTCAAGTAAGCTCTAAACAGTACTTAATTCAGAAATACTTTTTAAAACCTTACATTTAGAGAGTAATAAACTGGGAAAGTGTCTGACATTGTTCCCAGCCCAAACTGAATGGAGGTTTTCATACTGTTCTATAACAAAGCTTTTATTACCAATAAGAACTGGCTTTAATGACTCACAAAGACTAAGTGACAGTTTCTTGTCATATATAATTGATGGCTATAAGGAATTAAGGAGAAGAAAAAAAAAAGGTCCTGTTATTGAGGAATGCAAGTAGACAGATTAAAACTAAACCACCAGACCAGACTAGCTTTCATCTTTCCAATTTCCCTATTCCAGTAGTCACTTAAAATGAAATTAAGGTTTATCCAAACCGCATCTCTGCCTCAGGCATGCAAGAAGTACACTAACAGCCGCTGTGCATTCCTCAGGAGCACACAGCTGTGCACAAAGCTCTGAACACTCTGCAAGTGTTACATCATCCTTCTGCATATTAGTCTGTAACAGCACTAGGCAGCTGCAGGACTGCCTCAACTTTACATTTGTCTAAAGTGCTGTGTGAAACGTAATTCATTTGTTTAAGGATGTAAACAAAGTGCAGAATCCCATTTCAGTTCTCCAAGGACCTCAAGTACTTCCCAACAGAATAAAAACAAATCCCACACTTGAATATACAACTCACTATTTTGTCTGATCCATATATCTTGACCAACTGTTCAGCAATTTCCTGTGTCCCATCTGGGCTTCCATCATCTATGATGATAATTTCAAAATTGTTTCCACTGAAATGAGAATTATTTTTAAATGAACAAATGGAAAACCCAATTTCCATATTGCTGTTCATTTAAAGACAGGGCAGCAAAGTGTAGGACACAGCGTGATGTTCAGGCAGCTGGAGACAGGCCACTGTCACTCTTACCGTCAAGGACCCTGTTGCTGGTTTGGGCTTTGGGCTGCCCCTGCAGCATATCACCCTCACCGTGATGCAGGTTCGGCTGTGGGACACAGAAGCCCCAGGCTGACAGTGCCCTTTTCCAGCACCCCTCTCCTCAGGCTCCCTAATTAGGGCCACATCCTCTCCCTAATGAACCTGGCTGAGGAGCTGCACGGCTGGCACACCCTCCATCACTTGTAAAGATCATTACGTGCTTCACAGCATGGATAAGGTCAGTGCATCCCTAACCTGTGGCGTCATTCTGCATGCCCTAGGGATGCACATTTCCCAGCTCTTGATGGCTGCTCTGAACATCTCAGCACAACTGAATGGCTCATACAGGGAGCATTTAAACCCACTGAGCTTGTTCCTGACCAGTCCCTGCTTGTACACCACCTCCAAAAGCCACCTCATAGAATCATAAAATTGCTAGGCTGGAAAAGACGTCCAGGATCGAGTCCAACAATTCCTATCAACCACTAACCCATGTCCCTCAGCACCTCATCCACCCGTCTTTTAAANCCCTCAGCTGCTCCTCTTGTTCTCCAGCCGCTTCCCCAGCTTTGTTGCTCTTCTCTGCACTCGCTCCACAGCCTCAACATCCTTCTTGTGGTGAGAGGCCAGAACTGAACACAGGATTCAAGGAGCGGTCTCACCAGTCTCGAGTACAAAGGGAGAAGAACCTCCCTGGCCCTGCTGGTCACGCTGTTTCTGATCCAAGCCAAGATGCCATTGGCCTTCTTGGCCACCTGGTCCACTGCTGGCTCATGGTCAGTCGCTGTCAACCAACCCCCCCAGGTCCTTCTCCTCCAGGCGGCTTTCGAGCCGCTTCCCTCGGGGGTGCCCTCCCTCCCTCCCTCCCCACCCCCGCCCGCCGCGGCCGGTACCTGTCCTGGAAGGTGCGCACGAGCAGCCAGACGACGAGCGGCAGGTTGTCGCGCTCGTTGTACGTGGGCAGCAGCACCGACACCTTGTGAGCGCCGCCGGCCGCCATCGGGGCGCTGACGCAGCCGGAAGCAGCGGGCGGGCCCCGCAGCCAATGGGCGCGCTCGGGGCGGCCGGAAGGGCGGGGTAGCCGGAAGCGGAAGCGGGTCTGTGGGCGCGCCCCGAGCCATGGCGGACGAGGCGGAGGCGGCGCGGTTGGGCGCCGAGATCGAGCGGAGGGAGCGGGAGCTGCGCGGGTTGCGCGAGCGGCTGGCTGCTGTCCGACCGGGTAACGCCGCCCCGGAGGAGGGCGAGAGCGCCGCCGCCTTCCCCGGAGAGCTGCCCCCTCTGCCCGCCCCGGCCTCCCTGAGCCGCGGCGCCATCCTGCGGTACAGCCGGCAGCTGGTGCTGCCCGAGCTGGGCGTGCGGGGGCAGCTGCTCCTGGCCCGCTCCTCCGTGCTCGTGGTGGGCTGCGGCGGGCTCGGCTGCCCCCTGGCTCAGTACGTGGCCGCGGCGGGCGTGGGCCGGCTGGGGCTGGTGGATCACGACGTGGTGGAGACGAGCAACCTGCACCGGCAGGTGCTGCACGGGGAGGCCCGCCGGGGGGTCCCCAAGGCCACGTCTGCTGCCGCAGCCCTGCGGCTGCTCAACTCCACCGTGCAGTATGTGCCCTACTGCGGTGCCCTGAGCCCTCGCACCGCCCTGGAGCTGGTGCAGCAGTACGATATCGTCGCCGACTGCTCCGACAATGTCCCCACCAGGTACTTGGTGAACGATGCCTGTGTCCTGGCTGGGAAACCCCTGGTGTCTGCCAGTGCCCTCCGGCTGGAGGGGCAGTTGGTTGTGTACAACTACCAGGGAGGGCCCTGTTACAGGTGTCTCTTCCCTAAACCCCCTCCGCCAGAGACTGTGACAAACTGTGCAGATGGTGGGGTGCTGGGTGTCGTGCCGGGCATCATGGGCTGCATCCAGGCCTTGGAAGTACTGAAAATCGCTTCAGGAATGGGTTCCTCCTTCAACCAGTTCATGCTGATGTTTGATGCCCATGAAGGGAGATTTCGCAACATCAAGTTAAGACCAAAGAGGCCAGACTGTGCTGTTTGTGGGGACAATCCCTCTGTCACCTCCCTTCAGGATTATGAGGCATTTTGTGGTTCTTCTGCAACAGACAAGTGCAGGACGTTACACCTACTGTCCAGTAAAGACAGGATATCTGTAGAGGAATACAAAAAACTTCTGGATGAGCAAGTTCCTCATGTATTGTTAGATGTTCGTCCGCAGGTAGAAGTAGATATCTGTCGCCTGGGACATGCTGTCCACATCCCTTTGAGTAAATTAGAAGAAAAAGATGAAGAATATCTGGAATATTTAGAGAAAAGAATTAATGAAGAAAAGCAGAGAACTAATGGCCAGACATCTTTTCCTGTGTATGTTGTTTGCAAGTTAGGAAATGACTCTCAGAAGGCTGTGAGAATTCTGCAGGAGTTACCTGCTAAAGAACTTAGTTCTGTGTTAGCTAAAGATATTAAAGGGGGACTCATGGCCTGGGCCACTAAAATTGACCCAGAGTTCCCTCAGTATTAGGATTTTTCATGAAGAAAAAAAATACAAATAGTAAACCCTGAAGTCTTTCATTTTCTCTGTGTAATGACTGTATTGTGGATAAAACGGGAGACAGAAATGCCATGATAATTTCTTTTTTAAAAAAATGTATTTTTATAGATGGCTGATTATTTTTATAAAAATGTGAAAATATCTGTGGAAACTGAAAAATATGTGTTTCTACTTATTGTTTAATAGTGAAAACTTGGAATAAGTACTGAATTGTGCATGTGATAATTGAGAATGACTCCTAATTAGTCATGATAGCCTGGAGAATCACAAAGAGCAGGAGTCAAGTATTAAAAGTTCGTACTCATTCTTCTATCTGCCTAACAAATTGAAATTGCACAGTTGAAAAGGATAGCTAATGGTTATTATCTAACTGGTTAACAGCACTATCAGACCTATCCTGGGGAACTGCCAAGACAATATGACAAGACTGTTTTGGTCAACTTCTTTTAGTTCTCTGTAGAAGTTAGAGAACTGCTCGCTGGAAATAACAGAAATCCTCACTGTGTGTGCTGTTAAGAACTCCCAGGGCCATCCATCCTCATTTGTTTGCTGCTAAAAAACTATGAACTCCAATAAATTTGTGACTGAACTACTGTCAAATTGTATGATATAACAAAAAAATCCCCAACAATTAATGGAATTATTTGTGGGAAGTGCATAAGGTTATGTCCAAAACTGTTTCTAAAAGTTCTTATACCAGAATTTTAGGTATTTGAGCATCTTTCCTTAATTATTCTATTTGTAAGCATAATCTTTAATAAAAATGTAGCTGTTCAAAATGAAAACTATGCACTAGATGCTCGAGATACTGCAAGTACAAGTTTTTTTTGTTTTTTAAAATATGAAAGCTCTAAGCTGTCCTTTGTGGAACCACATCAGGGAAAAAATTTTAAGGAGGTTTGCTAGGTGGCACTGCAAGTTAAAAAACCAAATCATTCACTCCGTTGTGAGCTGCAATTCACTGTTAGCAAGAGCTGAGGTTTGCTTGTAAAAATATGTTGCTGTAGATTTCTTTTGAGAAAATACTGGGGAAATGCAATAAAATGGACCAGGACAATTGAATAGTACATACAGTATCCTGAGGAAAAAGCTTATAGCAGAAATGATCTTTCTAGGGTTGTTAAAGCATTGCTTGTTTCAGAGATTTAATTTGAGGTTAAGGGTACATTCAGAGTTTTTGCCTTTTATTCCCATGTAATGACCTAATATGAATAGGAGGTGTGGGCTGTTTCTGGTGGGAGGAGGCAAATGTATTGACCTGCAGCAGGTTACACTTAGCAGAGGTCAACAGAGAAGTCTTATCTGGATGAGAGGGAACAAACGAGGAATAGCATAATGGTATTCATGTTCCAACTGCTTTTGTGTATTTCAGAAACTACAATTGCCTCATAAAGTGTAACGCCTCACAGCGTGCGGCTGGCTTGTAAATACAAGGTCTTAAATTGAATTGCTGCTTAGTAAAACAAACACAGTAAAACACAAAGCTTGAAGAGGAAACTCTTCAAACGCGCTTGTTTATTTTTATTGTGGGCAATTAATTGGTTTCTTCAAAGTGGTGATAATGCAAAACCAGTTTAGATTACTGCCCCAGTTTGCTCACAGGTTACTGAAATCTGAGAGTAAACAGTAGCGACAGATTCTCCAGTTAAGATGAATCACTGCAAACAGGCTAAGTTGTATCAGTTTCTGGTGGGATGGTGTGGTACTGCCTTTCCTCCTACGGCAAGACTAGGAGGAGTGTAAAATATTAACATGTATTGGGGGAGCAAAATTTGGAGCATCGTCAGCAAACAGTCAATATAAACCACAGGAAAATGCATACAAGTGCACTCGTTTGTGGTCTTAACTTTCTGTGGTTCATGTTACCATTGGATAAACACACCAGCTCTACTTCTTACCTTACACTGTAGCTTGAAAATCTTTATGAAGAAAATAAATACAGTGCAGGAAAAGGAGCAGTACGCTAGAGTCCATATTTAGGAAGGAGACATAAAAATTTCGAGGAGCTTTCTCCTCGAATAACTCAGAGTTGTCCAAAAGAAGGATTATTTCATGAATAAGAAAAGACAGAAAAAATCCAGAGTGTCTGCTGAGCTTTAGCTGTTCTCCTCCTTGGCATGTTGCTTTTCCCCAGTCTCTGCTGTGTACGTGTTGTGTTAAAATCTTACTCTAGTGACCAGATCCCGAGGAAGCAATTTAATAAACATGTTGTTCTAGAACAGCTCTAAGAACTAAAATTCATGGATTTTGTGACTTGGACAAGGCAATGGGATGTTGCCTCTGCTCTGCTGGAAGTAATGAGAAATGTTTGTTCTTCTCCATATGGTGGCAGAAAGGAACTGGTATGCTCTGATGTCAATAGCACGAAAGGAAAATAGCTTCTCTAGTCTTTTGTCATTGAATGGGTTGATTTAATCTTGCCTTCGCAATATATTTCATGTGATTGATTCAGCTGATTGTCAGAGCCAGCTGAAATATGTGATGGTGCCGCTCTGACCTCTTTTTATTGTGAAGTTCTTGCAATTCTAATATTTCTTGCTCATGACAAAAATTGTACCTAAAAGCAAAAAATAGCTTTCATCCCAAATGATATGTCTTACCAGAAATGCAAACTGATACAAGCTCAGTCTCATCCTATTGCAGTACAAGTTTTCCAGCCAGAAAAAAAGCTGTTCCATCAGGGCTACTCAAAATGATACTATCTTTTGAAAGCTAGAATCAGTCTAGAGCTATAACCAGAATCAAGATCTGGAAAGGAGCGCTTAGCCAGAAGAATTCAGGTAGAAGAACCCACACAATGTGCATGGATTCAGCTACTTTGCTGGAGCTCTGATGTATGACTGTAGGTTTTGCTGACCTGACCCTTCTCCATCCGTCACCGAGGGAAGAAACTGGCAGGTGGATATTCTTGTGGTTTCTCCATGCTCGTGGCACGAGGCCCTTCCGTGCAAATAAGCTGTAGTTTTGTTCACAAGGTGTTCATGCTGTTGCTAGGAGACCAAATCTCTGCTGCAAAGAAAGGTTATTTCCAAATTTAAAATGGCTCCTTATGTATTTGACTAGGAAATGAAGTCTCTTATACAAATAAGCTTATGAATAGTGAAAGGAAGTTCTTATTTTGTGAAATAGATTTCTGACTTCCCAATGTAAGGGTCAGTCAATGTAGATCAGTGATTAAACCTGTCTATGTGTATATATATATTTATATGTACAGGTATGTGTATGCACACCCAGGGCACAGGAGTGTTCCTGAGGCTGTGTGACAGAACCATGAATGGTAGGTAGAAATTAGAGAGTTAATTGCCAGGACATACCTGTTGTTCATTTTGAATCTCTTTGCACAGGTACTAAAATATAGGCCTTGCTGGTGAGTGATTTATGACATCCTGGTGCTGTTGAATGTTCCATATTCCAGCAGTAGCTAAACTTGAAAAAAAGGGAGCAGTTTTGTGACTTGTCCTGGGACAACAGAAGTTTGTCAGGACTTGAAAACATCTCCCTTTTAGTGTTCCCATTATTAATTTCAGGTAATGCTAATAACCAATTGTTCCAAGGAGCTGGAACTCATTGGAGTTCTGGGAAGAGACTGAAGGAACTGGTGCTTTATTCCTGGCTTCACTTTTTTCAGAAATATGTTTTAAGTTTGAGAAATGATGAAAAAACAGTAATTTCATGTCTTGTGTTAGCAAACATGCTCTGTATGGAGTTACCTTCGAACTTTAAACACCTGGAGGGTAAGAGCAGAGTCCAGTTCTCTCTGTAGTCAGAGAAATGCATGTCTCCTTTGCAGGGCGATGGATCCCTGCTTACTAGAGGTGTTTAGGATGGCTGAGAAATTTCTCTGCTGAGCTCTGCTGGAGCCCAGTGAACTGGCTGGTGGTAGGTGCTTCACTGAGTGATGGTTCACAAGGAACGGTTTAGCTGGCTCCTCAGGGCCCTTTGCCTTGGACTCATACATGTATTTGTGTGACAATAAGGTGAACTGGATCAGGGAACCTTCGATTTGTATTGATTTCTCCTCCCCCCCCCCCCCCCCCCAGCAAGACAGATTTTCTGATCCCACAGCAGCCGGAGTGCTGGAGTGGGAATGAGGGGTTTGGGTAAGGCACGTCTGACCTTGAACACTGAGCGATCACACAGCTGCAATGAGTTGGATGATCCCCCCACCTTTGAAGCAGCTCGTGTTTCTTTTATAAATAAAATCCTAGCTATCTACTTATCAGACTGCTCTTGTCCAAGCAGGGTAGGTGTTTATGTTTACCCTACATGAACTTGATGCTTGTTGATTTTAGCCAGAGAAAGTTTCATTAGCCTTTTGAAAAATGTCACTTACCTGTATCCCAGCCTGAATGAATGCTGCATGAATATTTTTATTGACATTTACGTACTGGCAATATGTGCTGAACATAAACTAAGGTACCGATATCTTCATCCTGGTTTCTTTTCAGATCTAACAGCCTGCTCTGGTAAATGAGAGGCCGTGTATGCAGAAGCCAAGCAGTGCAAGGGACTGAATATTTGCCTCTATATTTTAAAAACAATTCTCAAAGCATTGTATACATCCCTTTGAAAGTGGGAGTTGATGCTTAGGGACTGGGTTCTGGGACTCAGGCAAGAGCTGCCGGCAGCAGCCCATAGATGGCAATGTAAGATCCTCCAATCGGCCACGCTCTCCACTCTGCATTGATGAAACCCCGTGATTTTTACCCAAACACTGACACACAGATTGGAGTTGCAGTATTTCTCAGTAACTCTTTCTCTAGGAGCACTGACCAGTGCATGCTGTGTGGCTGGCCATGTATTTTGAGTGGTTATGCCTTTCTTTTCATATTCAGATACGGCAAATAACGACGGATTTTGGTTTATAGGGAAAACTTTTGCTTTGGCTTTGCATATCAGTGGTATACAAAACCATAAATATGCATCATGATCTTGTGCAGATGCTTAAAGTACTTTAGCTTTGAGCTAGAGTTCCTGCTGTCAGTGGCAGAGCAAGGAGTTAGTAGGAAAACCTACACGTGCGGGTTTACACAAGTCCTGCTAAGAGGAATGTTTTATTAACACAGTTTCAAGGCTTATGGAAGCCTCTGTGGTGCGATGAGGATGCTGTTTCTTTCCTCTTCCTATCAAATCGTGTTCATTTTCCTCCTGTGATGTCCACGTGCCCTCTGCTTTCACTTAACTAAAAAGATGACTTCTCCCACTTATTGTGCCATGTGGTGCTTTACAGTCTAAACTTTCTTCACTCAGGTTGTCCCCAGAAACGTTCCTCTCCAAAATCAAAGACACCTTCAATTCTACAGTGTTGGATCTGGTAAGCTTAAGGATAGTATTTCTGTGATATCCCCAAATGTGCTTTGCTTTCTGAGTGAAACTGAGTCTTTTTTTCCTCGTTTGATGCGGGAACTACCATCACTATTAAAGTTATGAATTGTACCACTCAGCTTCTTTGTGACACACTCACTAATACAAACGGGCAGAGTGACTTGAATTTGTCATTCAGCAATTCTGTGTCAAAACTTTATATATAATTATCTGTAGAAACCTAACCTAGTCCACAGAACTTTGTTCCTGTGGTAGGCACCACTTAAATTATATTTAACAGAAGGATAAATATTATTTTGCTTGTTGGCCACCCTACTTTCATGACTGTAAAATTAGCTCTCTGGTTTGGGAAACAAACGGCCTTGTGGTTTAAAAATTCTAGTCTCTAGCTGATGGCTGGGACGTGCCTGCATTCCACGTCAGTCATTTGAGCCGGCTAATTATTGTAGTTTATAGCCCTGTTTTCCTGGACCCACAGTGAATGTAAGATTAAGAGTGTGGCTACAAAACTGCAGCCAATTAGAAAGGTGACTCGGTGAAGGCGTAGCTGAAACCTTAGCTTGACAGCATTAAATGCGTTTATGTGCCCATGCTGACTTCAGTGTAGCAGAAGCCTGTTCAACTCATGTCACAAGGGCTACAGGGATAACGAATTAATATTTATATAGTGTAGCAAATATGCTCTAATTACACTAATTGGACTGCTGTGTTTCTCGTTATGGCAGAACTTTATTTCTGTTCAAGTGACGCTTCTGGATTAGTTCCTGCAAGCAAAGAGAAAGTGAAAGCCCTGTTGGACAGGGCAGAAACATCCCTGATATTATGATCCTGGAATTCCTTCACAATGCTTCTGTCAGGGCTAACAGCATTCTTAATCTTCAGTGATTGCCAGGGAGTGTTTCAGAGGATATGAGGTGCTGGAAAATGACAAAGAAAAACAATGAGCAAAAAGAGAGGAAGGTCCTAGTTTTATTGTTAATAATTAATAGGCCAAGCTGAACATTTTCAGTTTGGCAGACGAGCAAAGTTGTCTGTGATTTTTATTTGTGGTGTAAGATTTTATACAGTAACTGACAGCTACTAAGGAAGGAATCCTGTCCTAAGGACTTACACTCTGATGTTACAAGGCAAGTCAGAACATGCACAGGGATAAATTGATTCAGTAAAATAGAAGTTTTGGATCTAAACCGCTCTTCTTCACTTTCCTGTGTTTTGTACAATCTTTACTTTGTTAGGGACACTCATTAGTGATGCTGAAATGGGATGTGGTGAGTGAGTGGGTAAATCTGGCATTAAAACTTTTTCTGTTTGAGCAATAGAATTTTTTGAAGTGTTTTTTTGTTGATGGGGCTGACATTTGTTTGCTGTCATGAACTCCTGTTTTGAGCCTTCAGTTCTCTCTGGGATCTGTAGGTTGCACTCTGCGATACCACAGTTCCACGCTTCAGGAGACATTGAACTTGGGCTTTTTATTTCTCCCCCTACATTTTTGGTACCCGTGTCATCTTTTGGACACATAGAAACCAACAGAACTGTTAATTAACACATTGAAAACTGGGCCCTGTACTATTGTAGCAGCTACTGTTAGGAAGGAAAATGAGGAAACTCTGCGACACCCCAGCCAGAGTCAACTGGCCAGGTTACGGACTGATGTCACTGACTAATATGTGACCTGAGATTGATGTCACAGCTTTCTAAGTCACACCTGTCACTTTATGGTTTAACTTTTGATTAAACAAAGGCAATTAAATCTATACAGATTTAGGATTATCCAGTCCGGTCTTCTGCCTGGTGCAAATCTAAGAGAGAGATGTGAAGTTTTGTAGCTTTATTATGAGAAGAATCTGTTCCTTTCCTCTTGTTTTAACTTAATAGTCTTTTTTCTTATCTAAGAAAGCAAAGCAAAACAAACCCAGTAATTGTATAGAACAGAACCATTTTCCAGCCAGACATGAGCTGCCAAGAACTGTTAACATTTCCTGCTGTCTTGTTTCAAACTAACCCTGAACTGCAACAAGCCGACTCGACAGATCTGGATTCTTTTTGCTGCTTCATATTCCTTGAGCCCCACATACAGTGAAGGAGATGTGGTAAGGACAAACACTGTGGAGTTAGTGTTGGTGGATTCTGTTTGTTGTGTGTAGTGGAAGACTGAGAGTTCAATTAATCCATCCTAACATTGGCCTTTTAATGTGACAACTGAGTTAGGGATCTAGTTCATTCTAGGTTCCGACTCTGAAAAACTAAAAAATAGAGAAGACTATGTATCCCCAGTGATGATTCAGACAATGAGGCCACCACTTCAGCACTTTGGTAAGTGCCTAAAACGAATTTTTACTCTGACTCTCCATCTATATCCTAAAGGACTGTTTGAGTAGAAAGCCTTTGTTCAGAGATTTTGAGGAGTCTTTGCATTTAGTTACAGACAAGAGCTGTAGCAGCAGAAATGAGAATCTTCTACAGCACAAATTTTTGCCTTTGCATCAGCCTGAACACCCAGTTAAACTCTACCCACACAAGTCATGAAAGTATAGAGCATGCCAGCTTTCCTTCCCAGACATGCATCTGATGATGTGTAAATCCATGATTCAGTTCTGCATGATTGTTTTATTGGACATTGCTAAAGCCTCTGACTATGGAAATCTGGAGTACTGAAGTGCAGTGGAAGAGAATATAAAGGGAAAAATGGAAACAAGTCCTATATACTCTCTAAAGAGAAATTTCCTAAGACCTTGACCTGTAATGACCGTGCCATACAAATTATTCCAACTCACCTTGCAAATTATATTCTTTGGTGTACAATTAGTGAAGCCTTGTAGCTTTGTCTTCATTTATCAGTGTTGCACTCACTGGGTGATTTTTGTTGCTTTTGTTATTGGTTTTGAGGAAGGAGGATGAAAATATTTTGAAGGAAGAATTTTAATATATCACTTTCCCTGGAAATTCTCGTTTTACCAGGGATTTTTCTCTTTCTTAGTTTCCACAGATCCTTCCTGTTCTTTTCTGAATCTCTTAGATTCTTTGGTTAAATGGTTACAATATTTTAAAGTTATATCCCCATTAACTGTGACTGTGATTCTTGGGACAACACACAAGGAAGATTTCCCCGTACAACCTACTGAATTGGTATTTAGATTTTTCTATACTGAGATCATTTTCTTTACTAGTAAATGCTTTCTATCACAGCCATCCTGCTTCATCTGGTGATGCTCATAGCCCAGATTCTCCCTCAGCTGCCTCTCACTTCTCACATTGACCCTAGGTTGTCGAGCATGCCTCTAGCCCATGTGACAGCCTTTCTATACCATAAGAAGCACATGGAAATGAAAGGAGAGCCTAACACTTTATTAATCAAATTAACACAGCTACTGCTGTTTGGATTCATACAGTGTACGGAGGATAATATAAAGAACCCATCTCTATTGGAGACATGCACCACTTTATCAGTGCAATTCAAACAATTCAAACAAGTCTTCTGACTTCATAAAAGCACAAAGGGGTTTTATTGGAACTTTCTCGTTGACTACACATAATGTTAAAATGCAAAAAAAAAGGAGTGATAGCTGACTTGGTAGCTGTCAGCTATGTCATTGGAAATATCTTTTGAATCAATCCATCATTTCCATGAATTTGACTAAAATTTCAGATAATATACTGTAAAGAGGCATAATCATCTTAGACCTTCAGCCTTCACAGTAAAAGCTGCAACAGAGCATGTGAGATTTGTACTAACGTCATGCTCTGAAGATGTGTAGCTGGATTTATTTAGCACAAGGACTGTCTGTATTGCCTCCTGTAAAATATAAGCAAGTTTGTTACAGTAATTCATGGTGAAATATGTTGATATGCTTATAAATAATGTGTTGCCAAGTAGAAAATTACATCGGGGTACATCCCGCATGGCTTATTTGTTCCTGGCTGAGGCAGAACTTGCAGCAGGCAAGATGCTTTCACAGCTTTCCTCAACCAACACCCAACTTCAGGGTGATATTTTCTTCTTGTTCTGGACAAGGACTTCAGAATCAAGCTGTACTTTTTGGATAAGAAACGAAGTGGTACATTAAATAAATGAGCATTAACTTAATGCAACGACGTTGAGAAAACTGACAGGTTTTCAGCATTTATTAGCTAGCACATAATGGAAATAAGCTTAGGTCTTATTTGGTAAGTCTTGATTTCTCCTTACATTCACTTGCAGCTTCTTATTTATGGCTCAGCCTGTCAAACACATTCTTAGATAAGCAACTGTTGCTCACAGGACTAATCTAATTACCAGTTCTTTTTATAACAAATGCTGACACAAAGGTAGAAGGATGTATAGCACTTGTGTTGAAGCCAATGCTACAGATGATCAAACAGTTTTGAAATCAAGAGTATTTTGGATGGAAAATCTGTCCCTTTTTTGTCACGATGTTCCTGTTTTTTGTCCAGCTCTAATTAAAGCTGAAGAACAAGAGTGAAAAGCTGGTTACATTTGTAGCTCTGACACATAATTGATTGCCAAGAGTTTAAACTGGATATTTTAGCACTCTGCAGTAAAGTGCCATGGGCTTATTTACCTACAACAGGCTGAAGAATGCTAGAGCCCTAATTATTTGTTAGGTATGTTTTAAAGTGTTTTGGAACTAGTCTTTGACAATAAACATATCAGAACACCTTCAAAGAGTATTTCAAAGACATTTGAAAAGAAAACAAGTGCAATGTCGTCTTGTCCAAACAGCATAGGCTGAGGAACTAATTCTACCATTTCTGAAGGGATGACGTTTGTGTCCTTGACCTTAATTTAAATCACAAAACCATTGTGCATGCTGGCAACCTGCTCCATAAATGCCGATAAGCAACAGTATTTCTGAAAATTAGGACAGAGAAGCAAAGGTGAATGTGATGGGAACTTTTGGACTTTTTCTCTTGAGCTATTATGCAAGCCACTCTCATCCCCTCTGCAATAAATGGGAGATTTGCCATTAATCCTCATAGAAACCTGTGCCAGACCTGAGCTTCTCACTGACCCACGTGCTCCTACTGACTTGAGCAGGGGAACCTAAACCAAGACACACATGTGGATGAAGAACCCACAGTTGCGGTCTGGGACCTTAATTGCTTTCTCCTATCCTATTTAAAATCATTACCATTACTGTGATGCCTGTAATGACGGCAAAGTTTTAGTTAATAAAGTCTTCAGTACTCCGCCTCTGAGGATGGTAAAGGGTAAAGCTGTCATTACCTCTCCACTCCATGACTCAAATGATATTTTCTTTTTTTTCATCATTGGCAACCTCCCATGGCCATATATTTTCTGCTCCTTTTTAAGAACCAAATGCTGAATGTGAATGGGTATCTGCAGCGTTGATTTGCCAAGTAATGGTAGGGTGTCCCCTGGAAACTGGCCTCTTTTAATTCTGTTTCTTATCCGAGGTAAAGTGAAAACATGGAAACAGATGGTAGGGAATGAGTGGATCTCATCATGCATATTTCGTTTGATTTGCAGCTAGTAACCTCTTGATTATAATATTAAATGTTACAAAACTCAAAGACTTTGTTCCTGGGAACATTGCATTTAATGACAGAGGATCAAGACTGTAACCTCAATTAAATTTTGAAGCTGGTGAGCTGTAAGTATTTACATCTGTAGCAATGTTATGATACAAACAGCTCGGTTCTTTTCTGGTGCTCAGGGCTGACTTACAAAGGAATGTGCAGTTGCTGTGGTGAATGACAAATCTTACTTAATATTTTTTTAAGAGCGTAGTGGGACAAGCATCTGTGGTTAATTCCATTATGCTCTAAGGTGTTTTACTGGGAGAGAATTTAGTCATTTTGTTGTATTTACATTATTTACATACAAGAAGAGAAATGGCAGCCTGTTCAATGATTATATACATTGTGATTCAGTTGGAAAAATGGGTATTGCAAATGGCAAACCAGCCTGTCATGAACATCATTATGTGTTGTTGGTTATTTTTTCCTCAGAGAACTTTTAATTCCTAAAATCCCACTGTAGGATCTCAGTGAAAGATCTATCCTATATATTACGCTGCAGGGGAAAAAAACAGCTTAATAACAGACCTCTTAAACCACATCAGTTCCCGCTTAATAGCTCCTTTTCTTCATTTTAATATGAGGGTTACCTTTGTAAAATGCTTGCAAAACAAATTAAAAGATGGAATCTGATACAACAAAACATTACTTGACATCAGGAGAAATAGTAACTTAAATTTCATTCATTGTCCCTAGCCTCAGAAGAGATACTGGGGAATAAAATATCACTCCCTTGTGACGTGTTGCTTATCTGAGACTTTGTTTTTAATAAGAACTGTGCTCTCCTGTACATTATTCTTTCCTGTTCTTGCTTTAGCTCAATGTAGGAGCGTGAAAAAGTGTGGAAGATGGAGGTGACTGGAAACGCCATGAGGAGGATGCCGCTCAGTATGCTGCTCAGGGCCACCACTTGTCCGGGAATGCTTCTGGGAACCATATCTCCATAGCCTACCGTGGTCATGGTGATGACAGCCCACCAGTAGCACGCAGGGATGCTGGTAAACTCCTGCGAGTCCGCCATCTCGTTCTCAACGACGTACAGCAGCGGTGCAAACAGCGCGATGGCCACACAGAGGAAGAGCAGCAAGAGACCAAACTCCCGCGTGCACCTGCGAGCCGTCAGCCCCAGTGTCTGCAGCCCCAGGGAGTGCCTGGCCAGTCGCATGACGTAGAGAATCCTCAAGGCACGGAGAATACGGAGGACCAGACCTACTTTGTCCAGGTAGATGCTCCCAGAGCTGGGCTTTTTGTAGCCCACTGAAGTGGTGTCTACTAGCAAAGTGATGTAGTATGGCAGAATGGCTATGATGTCTATCAGGGTTAATGGCCTCCGCAAAAACGCAAATTTACTCTTTGCCTGGATGAATCTTAGCAGGAACTCCAGGGAAAACCATGCCACACAGACAGACTCCACAATGAAAATATTGTAGCACATCTGGGAACACTCACCCTGCAGGAAAGAGGAGGAGTTTGTAATCGGCACTGGATAATAACTATTTTAGTCGGTACGGTGACAGGAAGAGAGGTTTCTGTGTTGTTTTTTTTTTAAACCCAAAATATTAAAGGAATCAAAGCTGTTGCTATGGGGAAACACATTGACAATTTGGAACAAGTTAAATGCAAAATGTGGAAAAGAATACTTACTCCACAGGAGATACTGCTCGGTAATCTCAGGCATTCTAAATAGCAAATACAAAGCTCAACAAGGTGATGTACAGTGGTACACAAGAGTGAACACTAACATAATTTTCTTTAGACATAAAACTTGATATGACCAATTCTCTTAACATGTAATTGAACACAGACAGGTAGGATTTCAAATTCTCTTTGTGGGGTTTCCCCCCTCTAAAGACAGCTGCAAAATCCCCATTGAAATCAAACCCATCAGCCTTTGTACTTGTTCTGCTCTTCCCAGCACATACCACTTTCCACTCTGAAAAGCTGACTTACCTTTTCCTCCTCCTCCCTCAGGTCAGGCATGGTGCTGATGGATAAGTTCACTGCTGTAATAGTTACAAATAAAACAGACAAACAAGCAAACACCTTTCCAGGAAGGCCAGACTGGGGCCTTTCCACCATGTCTTGCAACTTTCTCATGCACAAGCCAATTTTTGTCTCCTCTACTGTTTCACCTGTTGTTTCATTTTCTGTGAAGTCATCCTCCCGTTCATTAATTTCTGTAAACTCCTCCATTTTTTGCAGATATCTCCTTTTACAACACCAGTCCAAGTTGTCCTCCTCGATTCCCCAGTACAGCAGCTCCTCTTGGAAAGACAGCGCACACATCTCCCGCAAGAGCCGAAGTTTTCCGACCCGCAAAAAGGTCAAGATTGTCCTGAATGCTCCTGGATTGCGGTCGAAAAAGAATTCATTACATGTCACATCATAATCGTCACAGATGTTTAGAATGTCGTCAAAATTGTTACAGAATTTTAGTTGTCCCAAACGCGTCAATGGGAATTCATCGAGTGTGGTCCATGGCAGCAAATACTTAATGCCCCCTACGTTTATAATAATATGATGCTTCCGATCATCGGGGTGAAAGCCTTTCAAGAGATCCTCTTGAGGGTGAATTAGCTTGGCTCTTTGGTAAAAGACTCCCTTAAGGGTTTCTGTTTCTGGGAAGAATGTGTGGTTGAAGGAAGTATCTGAAGCACAGCTCAGGGCACTATAGTCATAGTCGGAATTTTCTCCAGGTAGAAGAGTCATCTTGGCAGATAACTTCACATCACTTCGCTACTTCTGCAAGTGTCTTCTGGAATAAAAAACCAGATGTACGAGGTGAGTGAACGAGAGGTTCTTTTCAAGTTTGGAACAAATACACTGGTTGCATCTCAAAGATATGTAAGGCTGGTAAGAACAATTAGAAAGAAAACAGCAATGGCTGAATATAGTCAGAAGTACAGTCTGGTCAGGCTAGGTTTGTCCATCTGGGTAGAACTGATTCTGTCAAGGGCTGGTACCTTGTTCAGAAGCTCTACCCGACAGATTTCTCACACTGAGGGACTTGTCCTGTCTCAGATACAGAGGTCCCAGTTCCCAGTAGATATGGAGGGAAACCAGGAAGAGCTCCTGCATGTGTCAGGATATTCCTGGTTCAGAATGGAAGCATAAAAATTATGACAGTATCACATAAGATCACAGAATTCAAGTGTTTTCTGTACAACTGGCAGTTGTGTATTTTTATTTAACTATTACACATAAATCTTATTTTAGTACCCATGAAGTATATAGAAAGAACTGGAAGTCAATTATGTCGTTATTCAGTAAATACACACTTCTAAAAACAGTGAGTACAAGACTAATTTCTATAAGGCCATATAAAAACAATTTTGGGGGCCCCCCACTTATACTGATGATCTCATAAAATGTATAGAGCTTATTAAGTGACATGGCAACTCCTTTTACGGTCTCATTTACAAAAGACTGCAAAGAGATACATGATTTCTACACAAACCTTGGAATATTATTTCAGTTATAACTGACACTCTGTTTGCAGTAGTAAGTCTTTGTCCTTACAATGGATTTAACAGCAGCCCAGAGCTGAGATGACTGCCTTCATCTCTGATTACAGGAGACCAAGAAGTTCTTATGCTGACTTTGAAAAATCGTGTTTAAATTCAGCTCACTCAACACTAGTGTAAAGCCTGTGCAATGAAGTGACCGCAGAGCTCAAAGTGGCATAAAAAGCAGGCACTGGAAATATTAAACTTATTGCCTCCCTAACTGACTGCACTTTAAAAGTCAGCCCAAAAGTCTGTGCATACACAGGAGCTGTACAGTGCTGCTTCTACATCTCCCATCTGCACAGCATAATGTATGGGCTCACTGAGTTTAATTTGATAAGAGTATTTCTTTATTAAGTAGATCTTACAATGAATATTTATTAATCCTGCACAAGTATTCTGACTTTCTAGCCTGGGGTTCACAGGAAAGTAGTAAATATTACACTTGATAGGCTTCAGTAGCAGTGCACAGGTTTGTTCTCCTGGCTGTATTTACCTCCTCTCTGATATGTAATCTGGAGATAGATATCCCTGCTAGGGTGACTTCCTTAAACACAGAACTGGGGTTTATAAACCACATCAATAGTGCCACATATCTATTACAGAAGAAAAACTCCTGTCTACAGCAGTAAAGTACTCAAAACTCAGCACTCCCGTTTAACAGCAACAGGATTTCCTTGCTGCACGGGGACTTAAAATGCTGCTTTCAATAAAATACTGTCTCCATCCTGCTCCTAAACTTCCCAGAGGGATTACTCGGAGCAGAGCAATTCCTTACATACTTTTACAAACAGGTGGCCCCAGGTGAGCTTTGGATGGAGTGGTATTTCCTGACTCCTCACTAGTAATCCTCTTTAGCACGAAAGGAAATCATTCATTTACTTACCTTTAGGGCATGTGGATAAAGAGAAGCCTACAGAACTATACAAGGATGGACCAGGCATGATTCAGATCTCCCAGGAGCTGTGGTGCTATTTGCTGGCCTGAGATAAGCGAAGAGGTAAGCTTTGTCATCTTGCTCCTATTCCAAAGTGGGAACTTTATTACCACTGCTAGTGATGTGAGAACAGCTATTTGGCAAGTAACCTCTTCTCCATGCCAAAATCTTAACTGTGTTTAGCTTTCAGTGCCTTATCACTACACACTTGCTCATACTGCTGAGTTGCTCTGTCTTTGTTCCAGAGTTATGACTCCAGTAAATCCCCATGGCAGGGGATGGGTGAGTCTGAACTCTGGAAGTAACACTGAGTGCAAACAATGACAAAATCCTGCAGGTGTGTGCACTCAAACAAACTTCCAGTCGATTTTGGTTTGTCTCTTGCCTCAAGGCAGGCTGACCAAGGCCAAAAGCCTATTTATTTTTTTTCCAGAAAGAGCGTTAACATGAAACGTAATTCTATTAAAAAGTCACATTCTAGGAAATTGTAGACAATACTGGGATTATCAATGGAGCTTTGTGACAAATGGTGGCACTCGGCAGCACTGCCCACTGGAAAAGCTGCAGGACTCAGATAAAAGAAGGGATCTGAGGGGAGGGGTAGTGGCTCTGCTAGTGCTGGCTAAAGCGCACTGAACAGAGCAAGTATGAACAGTTGAACCTGCAATTACCCTGACATGCAGTCCCATCGCATGAAATACTCCTCATGATCTCAGAGCTGGTCTTCTGTTAAAATATCCCAAGATATTATCTGTAGAAATAACACTACTGGGAGTTGAGGTATGGGTTTGATGTGGGAAAGCAGCACTACCTGATGTATGTGTGTGTAGGGTTCTATTTCATAGAGTAACTGCTGTTTTACTTAGAAACAAGTGTTTTCCCCTCTGCCTCAGTGATGTCTAAGGTAGAGCTGGACTAAAGAGAAAAAAGATTGTGACTGATAGAAGAATATGGATAAATGGGAGCTATTAACCTTTTTCCCTTCTGTAATACCAGATGATGTTGGTTAGCAACAACTCATCCACTGAATCTCAGCCAGGAAAAATGAGGGGGCAGCTCATCTCTCTCACTGGTTTGATCTCCCACTGCATCCACAGTTGGCACAATGGGAAGAAGTGGGGAGAGGGAAATGTAAATGTTCTGTGTGTGTCAGACACATGCTATAACCCTAAGGCATCAATTGTGAAACAACAGAGCAAAGAAGAAATAATTTATTTCTTCACTTCCCGCTTCTTGACCTGTGCAAAACACTAAACTGGACAAATGAATCCCCCATGTGATACACTGAGTGACTGCGTTTCTGAAAGGTGGCTCCTCCTCCTTCCATAACCAGAACTGCCAAGCCCACAGATCCCACACAGGGATGTCGCACATGTGTTATTTACACGTTCTTTGCCCAAGATAAACATAGCATCATATCTAACAGAGAAGAATAAGGAGAAAATAAAGGACAACAGGAAAAATGGCCTGGCTTGAAGAAGACAGGAAGGAGAGAAGTAAACCCATACATTTCTCTCTACATTTCTTGTTTTCCCTCAGAAGGTGCTTCTACAGAATGATGATTAGCACTGCTTTAAGATGGGAAAGATCTAATTAATGGAAAGAGGGTTTTGCTATTGAGCTTAAAAAACAACCAAACTGTTTTAAAGCTACACTGCAGAGCGATGACACTGGGGATGGCTGTAAGAAATGCATTAAGAATTAAAGACAGCACAGAGGAATATAAGGTCAGAGAAACACATTAGCCTATAGCAACAATTTTCCCAACAATTAAACAAGGATATGCTATAACAGTAAAATCCTCAAGTAAAACTGCTCCAGTTAAGTAAGGCCCTTGTCTGAGATGGCATTCTGCCCTTCGAATGCCTGGGAGTTAGTGGAGCCCAGTTCATCTCTCCAGCTCCCCTGCTGATAATGTGCTCTCATCTCGGGCAAATCTCTGTGCACAGTTTACTATTTTGTTTATAAGCTTACTGGGGCAAGAACTACCTCTTACTACATTATACAATCCTCATTGTTGTTCTGGCTTCTAGAAACTACAGCAGTACAGAATAACTGCCCCACAGCACAGGCTCTTGGTAGCTCTCAGTAGTGTGGTGCGCATGTGAGGCAAGATATAAAATCTTTTAAAAAAAATCTCTCCTGCACAAGATGATATTCTTATCCATTATGTCCAGAATTGAATTAGAAATCTGCGCTGCCCTTACTTTCAGCAGCACTTCAGGAAGGGTGCCAGGCTCCTAAACAATGGGGAAAGAATTATTAAAGATGCCCTTCTGAGGGAAAGAAATAGAAATCTTGAGTAACATGCTGAAATTCTCCTGCAAGTGTCGTTTCCCCCCCTCAGTGTCCTCTGCAGTATTTTGAATTCTGCAGTGCATCTCTGATGTAATCAGAGCTCCTGCAAGGAGTCCTGATACTGCTCCATGATGCAGACAATTCAAAGTTGTGCCTTGGTGACAACAAGCATGCAAGGAGGATACATCACTCTCCCATAGATTCTCACATCAGTTCCAGTGCCTGGAACTTGTCNCAAACTTCAACTCAGCTCGCAAAGTGAACTCCCAGCCAAATCAAAGCAAAAGTTATAAAGCTCCTGTCCCAAAAAACATATCATATGAAAAAAAAGTATGCTCCTATCTGTATATTGCTGTCCTTGATCTGGAGAGAGTTCTGCTTTTTTTGGCATCTTATGACAACAAATACGTTAGCGTTTGCGTTTCTAAAGCTGAACCTTATTCTGCTGATAACAATCAGAAGTGAAGCAACTTTGCAGGTAACTTATATCCCCCGGTGAATGTTCTGAAATGCATTAGAACTAACAACCGGAGTCATTATCCTGCTGCGAAAGACATTTATGCCAACAAATTAGGGTTGGACTCGATCTGGTGGGTCTCTTCTAACCTGGTTATTCTAGGATTCTATGATTCTATGATCCAGTGGGTCTCTTCCAATCTGGTTATTCTAGGATTGCATGAAATTGTAGTAAGTCACATTCACAGCAACCTCTTAAATACCTTTTCATAGAATCATAGAATCACAGAATCACTAGGTTAGAACAGACCTACTGGATCATTGAGTCCAACCATTCCCACCAATCTCTAACCCATGTCCCTCAGCACCTCGTCCACCATAAAAGATTTCATAGAATCACAGAATCACCGGGTTGGAAAGGACCCACTGGACCATCGACTCCAACCATTTATCGGCACAGATACATATTTTGCCACTGAAATTAAGAGGTAGGTTAGTCATGAAGAGTTATTTTACGCTTGTTTCCCCCCCGACACCCCCCGAGTCCTTCCCAACAAGCCAGAATCTTGCAGGAATCCCTCGCCCAAGGAGCACAGTTAACTTCAAGCGTTCGCTGCCAGCGCAAGGATCAGCTGAAGGACAGTTAATTCTCAAATCCAAGCTGTAAAGGACCGTGGGCTGAGGCAAAGGAGAGGAAAATGGAAAGAGAAGGCACCGTACCGCACTGTGCAGCCCCGGGCTGGCGGGGAGAGCCGGTGAGAGCCCCTCGGGAGCCGTCAGACGCCGGGACCGGGCTGGGGGGCGCGGGGCCCCCTGCGAGCGCTGCTCCTGCCCCCGCGGGCAGCCCCGGCCGGCCGGGGGGACGCTCCCTCGCCTCCATCCCTGCCGGAGGGAGAACAACCTGTTGCTGCCAGCCCCGCACGGGCTCGCACCATCCCCCTCGCCCCCCCAGTCCTCCTCCTCCTCCTCCTCGCGCCGCACGGAGCCCCTCGAGCCATCCCCGCCGCCCCTCCCCGCAACCGGAGGGGAAAATGAAAAAAAAACTTCCCTGGAAACTTGCCTGCGAGTCGCCCCGCGGGCAGGAGGAGCGGCAGCAGGAGGAGGGGGCGCCCCGAGCCCCCGCATGGTGCGGAGAGAGCCCCGCGGCCACCGGGCGGGATGCGCGGAGCCTCCGCTGGGCGGGGGGGGACCGGGAGGAGGAGCGAGGCGGCGGGAGGGCTGAGCCCGGGGCTCACCCCGCACCAAACCCGCAGCCCCGGGCTCACCCCGCACCGAACCCGCAGCCCCGGGCTCAGCCCTCACCAAGCCCGCAGCCCCGGGCTCACCCCGCACCAGCCCCGCAGCCCCGGGCTCATCCCGCACCAAACCCGCAGCCCCGGGCTCACCCCGCACCGGCCCCGCAGCCCCGGGGCTCACCCCACACCAAACCCGCAGCCCCGGGCTCACCCCGCACCGGCCCCGCAGCCCCGGGCTCACCCCGCACCAGCCCCGCAGCCCCGGCCCGGGGCCAGGAGCACATCGCGGGGTCGCCTGAAAGTTGGAATCGTCCCTGCGATCGCTTCAGACGGGGCTTGCTGGGGGCTCTGCGTTCTCTGGGGTGGGTGGGAGAGGTCCTGCTCCAGGGGCGCTCTGGCCCTAGGGCTGCAGTCCCCTCCAGACTAGCCTGAGTTTGGACTCTAGCAAAGTTCAGTACAGTTAAACCTTGCAAAGTGACAGAATGTGTGTGAGATTTGTAGGAACATCCATACACCCGCATGAAGTGGGAAATAGATTCTGTAAGCAGCTTGTGTCTGGTGGCAGTGATGGATGGGGATCACTCCCCGCTGCTACCCAGGCCTGAGAAAGGATGCTCGCCCTCTAAAACTCCTAAACAGAGTTTATTTGATGGCATTTTCAGTGTCACTGGGAGCAGTCGCTTGCCCACAGGTGGCATCCTGGGATGCTGTCAGTGGCAGTAAAACTTCTGGGGATTTGCCTCTTCCATGGTAATTTTGTCTGTCTGTCTGTCTGTCTATCTATATATCGATGTATCTATCCATCTATTTATCTGTCTGTCTGTCTATCTGTCCGTCTGTCTATCTGTCTGTTTATCTATCCATCTGTCTGTCTGTCTATCTATCTGTCTATGTATCCATCTATCTATGTATATCCATCTATNCTATCTATCTATCTATCTATCTATCTATCTATCTATCTATCTATCTATCTATCTATCTACCTACCTACCTACCTACCTACCTACCTACCTACCTACCTACCTACCTATTTATTTTTGGTGGAAGAAGTGGCATTAAACATGTACAGTAAAGCAGAAATCTCATCATCTCTCTCCCCTCCAACCCCTAGAGAGCACTCCCAGAGAGCTCCACTGTGCTCTGTTTTCATGGCACCCTTGCTGAGTACAGTGACGATGAGGATGCTGGCGTTATGGATTGTCAGAGATTTGGAGAGCATTCCCTATCCCTACTTTTAAATGAAATTTGTTTGACATCTCAGTGGAAGTTACTCTGTCTGGATTCAATCTCTGATTGAAAGCGGTGAATTAAATCCTGGTGCCAGGGTTAAGGAGGCATCAGCACTTTAGGCTCTGTCACAAACCAGTGAGTGCAAACCACTCCCATCCCATGTGCTGTTGTGCCAAGTGGGTACAGAGATAATGATTCTTCTGGCCCCTGGTGTTTCTTACCTGCTTAGGCACTGGTCTTAGAGGGAATTTAGTGCAAATGAACAGCAGAACCTGGATGCAGGATGGGGACACTCACCTCTGTGTTCGATGGGACGGGGGCTGTCAATCTTAATATGAGCATTTTACACTTCACCCAGAGCAGTGTGTGGGGGTCTCATTTCAAGTAAGGTCCTTTGTTGCTATGGTAATACAAATGAAAAACCTCTACTACAGTAATTTTAGCAAAATACCTCTTTTTTTTTTCTAAACTAAATTGGACTGTGGTTCAGAATTGTGTGGGCATACAGAAATAGTCATGCTGGTATTCTTCAACTGTAGTTGTTAAACAGCAGTTGTGTAGAGGGCTGTCAGCGACGGTGGCCGTGGGCAACTTGCATTTCTTTTTCCCTGATATTGCATATGATTTTTGTTTGACTTTGTGAAGGTTTCTTAGCATAGCACTCAGCTTTTATCTGCAGAAGGGTGGGAAATGGTTTTACTGACCACAGTTGGGGCTTTTGTATAATAGCCTATAATAATCTTGTTCATGAAAGCCTGCATTTTAAAAGCCTTTGTTGATAATTGCTGTCAAAGAGGAAGGATGCATCAAGTAAGGTCTCCCAGGGAATTATCTGAGAACGGTTTTGGTCAGTGCTTTCTGTAATAACTTGGGTGATGGAACGGACAGCACTTTTATAACATTTGCAGTGATTCCAGCCATGGAGTGCAAGGCTGAGATTTAAAATTTCCCTGATATACTGCAGACCCAGTCTGAACTCAACACAATAACATTCTAGAAGAAAAATTATGTAGTATGCCACATAGGAAGGAACAGCACATGTCAAATGAGGTCTATTAGTTAGATAAAATTACCGCAGAAGAGAATCCTGGGATTATAGTGGATCATAGACTGTGCAGTGCTGCAGAGTAGCCCTGGTGCTCCCAGCTCTATTCATAGGAGGATTGTATGTAAGACATCGGAGGGCGTTATTTCTGTTCTGTTTAGTGCTAGTCAGACTTGGCTGGAGCACTCTCTCCAGTTTCAAGCATTACAGTCACTCTTGAAGAAAGATGTAGGCAAACAAGATAGGAGAATAGCTACCAAAACTGTAAGAGGCTTAGGAAATGTAAGCTATGAGGAAGGACGGAATTTGAATACTTGATCTGGAAAAAAACACAGTAGCTGTCTTAAAAATGTATAAACACATTTATAAGGGTGACAGTGAACAGTTGTTCTGTGACCACCAATGGTAAAATATAACAAAATGCAGTTTACTAAAGTGCAATTAGGGAGATTAGAGATCAAGAGAAAACCAAACAAACCAGACAAAACTATTAGTGTGAGTAGCAGGAATCCAAGGAAGCTGTAAATGTGTTCAGTGAAGGTTTAAAGAAAAATTTAGCTAAACACCTATCAGGACTGGCTGTAGCATGTGTGACCATTCCTCAGGGCAAGGAGGAGTTTCAGCATCTTCTGAGACGTTTACCAGCCCATATTTCCATGATTTCTGATTGTCCAACAGGCTACTCTATCTTTTCAGGAAGAGGCACAGTAGCATGGCACAAAAGGAGAACTTGTTACTGCCCCGTGTGATTGATGCAGCTTTTTAAATATTTAATAAACCACACTGGACTGTGCTATTTGGATCAGTATCTCATTATCTGTATCCAGTATCTCATCTGGAGACCAAGAACAGCTCATGGAGACACAGCAAGCAGAACTATCCATCGCAAGTAAGTGGTTTTTAAATCCTCTTTGAGCACTAATTACTGAAAATCACTATCATTCAATGGTCTGTGTAAATATAAACATCCTGCAACTTGCTTGGCACTCACTGTATAAATCACCACCTCCTTTGGACACTTGGTTGGCAGATTCTAGTGAGGTCAAGGACTTCATTGACCTTGGTATGAGAAATAAAAGTCAGGTGTGAGATCATGGCTGTGGCAAATATTACATCTGTTTTGGCAAACGGAGGTCTTTACTCTTCAGTCACGTCGTACCTGCATCCTGCATGAGCACAGCATTAATGGGAGAAACAGAAGTGATACGTGCCTTGAAGATAATAAGTAGTGCACTAGCAGTTTTTCTGTAGTGACATGTTGACTGCATGGTGAACTGGCTGAGGATTCCCTGAGTAAATCTACTACTTTGTGCCCCTTGAGGAATTAGCATTGCTGCAGAGAAAAATTTTAATCCCACTTTCATTACTTTTGCAGCCTGTGGCTGCTTTTCCTTCTGTTCCTTTGATTGTTGACATTGAAATCCTGTTCTATCATTTCTCTGACTTTTGCAGATAATTCCAGCATCATTCTGCAGTCAGGAGGAGTTCTGCCAGCAAAACAAGGTATTTCAACTTCACTGCACCCTTCACCTCTCACTTCCCAAACAAAGCAGGGAGCCAGATTCATTTTTGTAAAACAGAACTGGACTATCCACATGGCTGACAGGTGAGGTTTCAAAACCAAGACCAAGAATTATTCGCAGAACTTTTTCATCAGAAAATTTCAACTAATGAATGCATTACCAAAATGTCATCTGTTTGAGAAAAACTCTGTAAACTGTCTGATTAAATAAGGGATGGCAAATTATTCACCTGGTCTCAGAAAACTTAATGCTTTTGTCTTTTAAGATTTCTGTAGCTGTATATGCAAAACATTAGGCTGAAAGTGGATAGCACAGACTACTGGTGCACAGAGGTTCACAAGTGTCTCAAAAAAAGGTGTGTCTGCCATGTGGCAGTGGTTTTCTCACACTGAACAGGGGAATTCCTTCAAGAAGGAGATCTCTCCTTTTGTTTCTGTTTATACCCAGATCTATTTGTACCTTGATTTCTGCTGTTACATGAAGAAAATGGTACCGATACTTAGTACTTTGATATTGGGTACAAACTGTTAAGGGGAGTGAGAGTGCAACCACTTAGTCACTAGCATCATCCACAGGAAAGGGAGCAGCGAGCATTTGTCAGCCCACAAACTGGAGTGTTCTACAAAGGGCAACCAAGATGGTCAGTGGATGGAGCACGTGCCCTGCTGAGAGTCTGAGGGATTTGGGCTTGTCCAGCTTGGAGAAGGCTTTGGGGAGACTTAATAGCTTCCAGCATCAACAAGGAGATTATCAGAAAGATAGAACCAGGCTTTTCATTGTGGTTTATAGCAGGAGAACAGGAGATAATAGACATAATTGAAACAAGAAAGTAAGGAGAGCCTTAAGGCAGTCAAGCAGTGGAGCAGGCACCCAGACCTAAGCCCCGAGCAACCGAGTCTGCTCTCATAACTAGTGACCTCCTGAAGACTCTTCAAGCGCGAATGATGCTGTTTCAATGGTAATTGCTATTTGAAATACTACTGCTGTTTTCAGCTTCCCCTGGGGAGTTCAAGGTGACCACTGTGAGGGGACACCTGTCCCCTCAAGGTTAGCAGATCACATCCTGGCTGCAGATGGACCCGATTCTCTTTTCACTGTACAGTGATACCTTTCTTTGCTGATTTATGGCCTATGCAGGCATTTTTGTTGCTTGTTGTTCTTATGTGTCTCCCCTTGAATAGCTCCATTTCTCTTAATGCAGTGCTTCTGCAGTGCACCTTCCCAGGGATGAAGCTTCCAAACACATTTCTGAGTTTTGTTACAAGCAAACTGCTTAAAATAGCAATTTGTCTTTTGCTGGAATTCACAGAGATGCTTAGATTCAAGTGTTGCTATATTACAGGGTTATAGTATCGGGGAACTAGACTCATCAGTCCACGTTTGTGTATTTGCATGCTCCTCTCATCTTGCACTGACTCCTTTCATTGGGATAAGCCTTCAGCATACATTCAAAACATGATCCACATGCTTTTTCTGTGCCTTGGTTTGGGATGTGTCCCTTCCAGACACACAGATGCGTGCTTGCATTGCAGCATTGCTTGACTCTCCTGCAGTTCTCAGTGAAGTGAAGGGCTCTGCCAGCCAGAAGAAATTGGCTAAAAGCCTTGGAATTGCTGTTCCAAGCATGACTTAAAGCTCTCAGTGCAGCTGCCCTCGAGCACATGGAGCAGGTAAGCCCCAGTCTCCACTCTAGTGGAGTGTTGGGTTTTGGTGCTTTTCCCAAGGAATGCTAAAGATTTCCTCACCTGCCTTGCGTGAGGTAAATCTGTCATTTTAATCACCTTATGCTCCTTTTATTGCCAGTTGAGATGCATTTGAGCAAATGTGGTTACCCACCTTAAAGTATGTGAAGAAACTCTGTCTGTCTCAATTGATGCCCACGTGTGGTCAGAAGGGTCACCTGGAATCACCTGTCTAAGATCCCAGAGTCTCTGCAGCAGAGGGAGGGTTAAATTCAGACATCTTATTCTCATCCTTAATCATTAAACAGATCCTTAGCATTTGTATTTGGAGAAAGGCTTTCCTTTAGCTTTACTCCTTGTACAGTTTTTTGTGAGGTTTGTGTTTGTCCTTGTGCTTGGGCAGAACCAGGATTTTCTACTGCTCTGCTTCTCTTTATTTTTGCCGAAAATTATTTGTGAGAATTACATGAGCTTCTGCACGTCTATATTGTGTTAGTCGTGGCATTGAAGGAGTGAAGAGTAACACGTACCTCCTCCATCTACAGCTCCGTAGATGTCATGTTTATCTTTGCAAGGTGGCCAATGTGACTAAAATTCATTTACAAACACTTGAAATTTTACTCCAGTACCTTGTGCTGCCAGCCTCCCCCACATCCCCACTGCAGAGACTCTGGTAAATGTTCTGAATACTCCTCTGGCTGGGGAGTGTGTTCTGATACCTATAACCTGCCGTGCTGGAAAATGGGAAGTTTCTGAGTAGGATGTGTTGATGGACATAACACCAGATTCAGCACAAATTCTTGCTCTACAAAGGAATTAGGGAATGATCTCAAACTGAAAACCAGAAAGAAGTCAGGAGCACATGCAGGAAAGTGCTTTTAATTTAAACTCCTTTTAATTTAAACAAGTCAAGAGGCTTGAGTGTACTTCAACAGCCTCATGAGGGTTTAGTTTGGCCCATGCAGCTTTTATTCCTAAACTTAATGACGTATCTCAAGTATTTGGCTGGGCAGCCCTGCACTCCAATCCAGGTTGCATCCAACCTTGAAAAATACTGTAATTGTGTGAATGAGGAGAGTAACCTCTGCATGCATATATTTTGTGTAGCTCCTGCCTAATCTGAATGTGCAGTTAACACACTGGCAAAGGCTGAACAGGAGGATTTCTGCGTGCAGATGGCTCCTGTCACTTTGAATTCCATTCCAGCTTAGGCTGCAACTGTAACTGTGTGGCACATAAACAGGGATCCAGGTTTAAAAAAAATTATATTCCAAAATTTTTTGTAAGATGCAGTACTTGAACTGTGATTAAATAATTAATTTAGGTCATGTACCAACAAGACCATTAAAAGTGTTTACAGGAGACGGAGGCTCTTTGGCTGAAATGAGTTTCGGGGAACTGCTGTATTGAAATGATCAGGGACAGTGTATTATTTATCATGGCTCTGGCAGGCTTCCAAAGAGTATGACTTTTTTTTTCAGATCGCTGAACTGAAAGAGCCTTTCAAGGATCTGAGAAATGTCTTTCCAAGCATGTGCTTAAGCATCAGTATTGTTCAGCTTTATGAGTAAGAATGGATAATGCTCCTAAATACTTCATTACCGCATCTGCCTCAGATTAGTCAAAGAAAATCATCATTCCTCTGCTATGCTTAGCTACTGAAAAGCCTATAAGTGTATTCATATTGTCTACATGTGGGTCTAGGAACATATTTTTGAACCTAACAGGTGCAAATATGAATTTCATTAGACAATTCGCAGTGTTATTGGAGCTTTGTAGACTGTCCTGGTGTGGACACGGGATTGATAATTTAGGTCCCAACTGGCCATATTTGTGCTTTTCTCGGTCTGGGAAGGTTTGCAGAGCTCACTGCAGGGCTCTCCTTTTCCCTCTTGCTGGAAAAGACTCATGGCATCCAGCCTCCTTGGGAACTCCTAGTAGCCCAGGAGCACGGCTTTCATCACACACTCCTCATGGACAAGGCATAGCGGGAAAAAGTTGTGTACCCCCTTTGTAACAAATGGAGCAACCTGCAGGGCACAGGGATGCATACTCCCTGCCTCCATCTATTCTGCACCCAGGGAGCTTTCTCAGCTAAGTGTAGACTCTGAGCAGGGCAGGATGGCCAGCACGACAGGAGGCGGTATCTTCTCCAAAATAGAATCTCTTTGTGCCTGTTTTCCTTTCCATTGGATAAACTCGTTACTAAACATCCATATTTCTGTCCTTTATTTCTGGAGGTGAAATGTACTTCATGGTGAAATTCCAGGGTGTCAAAATCTGAGTCCTCTTCAAGGAAACAAGAAACCTGGGGGCTGCCCTTCCCTTCTTCTAGTGCGTTTCACTTTGAGTGGGAGCCTCTCAAATTGGCAGCCTCTTACTGTCAGCCCTTTTGAACTTCTGTCTGTCATGGGCAGCAAAAAGAAACAGAGAGGCCAGAAGGCCCTGCTTTCAAAACAGAACCTCTGGTCTGAAACACTTCAAAGGCGAAAGAGTCATTAATGCCAAACTAAATTTACCAGTTGTTCCCTGATGATAGATTCCTTGAGCTGTCAAAATGTCACAGGAGGTGACCAGGCACACAATTTTCAGGTGTTCCCTTCTGTTCAAAGATATAGTTAAAAAGATGAGCTGAGCTTCCACTACATTTCTGTTCCTAACTCAGTCAATTTTTAATGCTCATGATGCATTCAGTGAAATAATTATCTTAGTCATAATAGTTCTGATTCATACAATAATATATTTTGTGTTGCAGGTTTAAAAATGATTTTAGCAATATAAGAGAAAAAAATATATTAGGCAAAACCCATCATGCATGACTATTGTAACTGCCATTACAGAAAGGTGTGGGTACATAGTACAATTGAAGTGATTTACGTTTCAGAATTTCTGCAGATGAACACAAGACTTAATAAAGGCCTAATCCTTATGTTTCTCATCCAGAGAACAGGATCATCTCAGCCTTTTTGATTCTTGTGTCTGCAAAGACAGAACAGTTTCAACAGCAAAATAATGCACATTTTCACCGCTGGAAGTCTCCCCTTTAGAGAGGGAGCCATCTGGAGAATAAACTGTAAAGGAGGCCCTGAATGAGCTCCCAGAGAAATATCTATTTAGAGAAGAGTAATTGGCATTCATCTAAAATAGTTTTAAAATATTTTAAAAACTATTTAACCTTGTAGCCAAACCCTCAGCTGCACCTAGTAAGTAACTGCTCTGTAGCCCCTTTTTTCTGGGGCTGATCACACTTCACTAACAAAGGAACTAGCTGAATTTCACCTTTAAGTAGCCCTAAAATCATACTTGTGCTCCTGCTTCAAAATCTTCCCTGCAGGTTACTGCTTGTTTTTTAAAAACTACATAGCTCCATAATACTTTTTTCCTTCTAAATTAATAAATAATTTCATATACATTCCTGTGACTCTGCGGTGAACTTTTAGCATCTGTTTTGCTAAATTCACATTATTACTTTAATATCCTTATGATTCAATAGCTGCTGGAATTCTTAACACTTAACAAAAAGCAAATAGAGCAGAGTCCAGGCAAACTATCTCAAGGAGAGGTTTGGTGTTCCTAGCATGTGAAAATATCAGTGGTAGCAGGTAGATACAAGCAAAGCTAAAACAATATGTAAGTCTTCTAATTAAGAAATGGAACGTCATATACAAGAAGCAAGACATGCATAATGTAGTTATTACACCTAATTATTCTTCAGCTGTATGTCTCGCTTAGAGCAAAATTGCCACAAAATGTAGACCAGCTTTCTGGTTAATAAGATTCTTTTCCTTCTTATTAAGTTTATGAAATGTTGCTCTAAAAATAATTCCTGTAGAAATCATGAGAATAAACCCTGGTTCTTCATTGGTGGTTTACCCTGCATTAGTCATTCACATTTACTGAACTTCTGAAAGTCATGTTTTTTTTCTAAAAATAAATATTATTTCTTGACATTTCCTGTTTGGTTATAAATGTGCATTGCTCCAGCTTCCTGCTAGGAGCCCTTCTAGGCAGCAGCCTTCAGCTGCATTCTTTTGGAGTTACCTCATGGATAATTTTTTTGCTTGTTTTTCTCATTCAAATTCATGTCAAAACTCCCTTAGTTTCAATGAAAACTGGAGTGGACTCACAGATAAATCTTGAGCAGGGTCTCAGGTTTTTTGTATCTCTTGCTCTCTAAGTATTTTAGCATTCTTAGCCTCCACTGACGTCTTTTGGCACAGTGTGGATGGAATGGAAGTTCACAGATTATCATGGTTCCTTCTTATTTGGCATGTATTTTGGCTTAGGTTTTAAGCATTTTGTGGTTTAATTAACACTCTTAATTCTGTTTGTCCTCATACAGTAAGGATTGAATCCGCTGCTGTGGCTCCTAGAGGCTGCCACCATACAAATAAAGAGTAGTTTTCCAGCCTCAGCCAAATCAATCTGTTCTTTATGCCATCTCTGTGTTTCATCTGGCAGAGAAGGGGATTTGGGGTGTGTGTGCACTGAACAACTGAGTGCTCTGTTGGTTCTTTGGGCTGTTGGGAATTGAAGAACAATGTTAACATTTGTTATTTCTCTTATAAAAGAGTGAAAACAGTGCTGTCTTGACAAATCTGTTGAAATAACTCACAAATGGGTAGTTCCTCTGTAGGAACAAATCTACTCTAAGGTCACTACTTCCCTGTATCTGCAGGCACTCTAGGACTACAGAAGGTAAGGATTTATTTTATTTTGTACAGATGTAAAAAAATCTCCACACTTTTCAGTCTCTATGTACTCTCTTCAATGCTGTCATAGTTCTAAAGATGTCTGATTGCATTGCTAATCAAATCTTAGTTTAGCAGTTAGTACATTGATAAAAAGATATTAATGAGTTCTTGGCAGTTACTCTTTTTCTGTCAGACAGCTCAATAAAGCTACAATGGACCAATTTAATTGGAAAATGGGCACTCAGGCATGAACACAGTGTGTGGTGGAGAGATACCATCTACTCTATTTCGGTAAGTGACTTAACTATCCTCTCATGAAAAGTGTCTAATGTCCAGGAGATGTAAACCAGAATGTAATTGCAGCTTGGGATTCTCAAAAGTGCTTTGCTGAGGACATTTTGGAGTCACTTAGGTAGTTTTGCAGTTTGTTGTGTAGAGTATATAAAATTACTTTAATAATTAATTCAGACAATTATTTTTATAGGTATACCTGTGGGTGTTTTGTACTGAATTCTGGTTGCATTTGTCTTGCAATCTCATTCCTCTTGGTTTATGGCTCTGCTGTCAAAGATATGTTAGAAAATTGGACTAGTCATGTTAGCGTTGTTCAGTCTCTCTCTTTACATCAGTATAGACATAACTAGGAAAGAAAAGGGATAAATTAGATCAGGCTGTACTGCTATTTCTGTAAGGATTTCACAGACCAGCATAGTTATCACAATGCAAGCAGCATGTGAAGAGTCAGTTCCTAGAACCGCCTTCCTTTGAAGTACAGTAAAGCTGAGACCTTGAAGCTGATTATCTCCAGCAAATGGAAATTTAGGTTTGTTTTCTCTCATCTTTGGCATTTTGTTTAGACTCATCTGCCAAAACAAACACAAGAAAAAAAGTTACAGCACGTCCTTGGCTTTCTGAGCACCAAAAGCTGATGGACTGGTTGGGTCCAATTCTCTTCAAGGGTCCAGTATAAATTCCATTAACCATGTTTATATGAAGATAAGCACTTTTAAGTATTAAGGTTATAAAATATGTGCTGTAGCCCTTTAGAGAGTGGAACTGTACTAAAAGGCCAAAGGGAGCAAGTTGTGTTTGCAGCTGTGGAGCTCGGTACATTTCAGAATAGCTCAGAGGAGACTGCATCAGGCTAGTGAAGATTTGCTTCATTAATAAATCATCAGTTTTCAAATGGTGTCTGGCGTGGGCTGCCATGACACCCTGAGACTTATGTTTGTTAAGCAAACAGAACCCCCCAACTCCTCTTGCAACACATGCAGCTGCTCTGGGACAGCACAGGGTTTTGGCTGCTTGGTTGCCAGCTCAGCGAATCCTCCACCGACAACTTGTTGAGCAGCTTGGTGGATCGCGCTGTCTCTCCTGGGAGCTCTCTGGATGTGATAGTTCTGCTTCTAGGGATCAGCTAAGCTTATCTGTATTGAGAAGCTGTTATGCTGCCCACGAGATTGGTTTGTAGATCAAATTTCAGTTATATGTTTGTGGTCTGTTAGGAGGAGGTTGAGTATATACTGATTTTATTTTTAATTACAGAAATTGCGGTTGGTCTTTTCCTCTCTAGCTGGAAGTCACACTACTTAGTCAGTGACCCGGAGCCATATCCAATTATCTGTTCTCTGAAAGCTGTCACATAATGACTTGTTAAAAACTTCCCTAACAAACTTCCCCGTCTGATGCTGTGTTGTGGGCAAGGACGATTATGAGTTCATTCTGAGTATATGAGTAGCTTTACTAACCTCTGGAAAATGCTTGTGTCTCCTGCTGTGAGCAGGAGTAATTCCTTAAAAGCTGAAGTGATGGTTTTGTCTGTATGTAGAGCTGCAGCCCTGATGAACTGTGAGGGGCTGGGATCTATCCAGTCCTCTCTGTAAAAGGAGAATTCCTTCTGTGTCCATCCCATAGCCTGTACCCCCTACAGGGTTGTCCCCTCGGCTTTGAAATGCATCCTACAATACTGCAGGTTTAGCATCGCTTCTACCATGGATTCTAATTCTTGTTACTTTGGGCAGGACAGACTTTCTAATTTTTTCTTCCATGCTGTGTGCATGGTTCCAGCTCCTGATGCTATTCTAGAGGAAGATTTATTGTATTCCCTGTGAGTGCTCACATGGTAGATTTCTTCCCGTAGCCTGACTTACTGGTGTGCTGCCATGTGCAGTTTATTGCATTTTTAACCCTTTCCTAATACAACCTAAAAATCCTCCCCAGTAAATAACGCTTATTTTGAGTTACCTGCACCCCTTTGGAATTTAGAATTCTCTTATTATTGAAATTATTTACATCATAAAACAAAGAAATCAAGACTGAGTCTTGAGTCACAGCACATTTTAAGTTTCCAGCAGCAGCAATTTGTTTGTATCTTCCGAGTCCTTTTTTAGTGCACTATATGCCTAAAGTTTGGCAGGTATAAATTAAACCCCTAGAACGAATCCAGTTGCTCCCTGCCATGACTCAGAACAGTCTGTTCAAAGTTTTTCATCAAACTGAAATTATAATCAGTTATGACAAAGGTGGCAGGATTCCAAAGGCATAATATATTGAGCAAGAAGGAGACATGAACCACCACACAGCATTTGGAGCCGTGCTTAGCAAACTGATGGCGAAGCATCTTGGGCTGTCTCTCTGATCCCGCCGTCTAAGGAGAGGAGCGAGCGATGAGGCTTTTGTGACCCTTAGCAGTGCTCAGTTCCATATTCCGGGCACTTCCTATGGGCAGAGGTATTTTTCCTGAGACAAGATTCTTTGGATCTTGAATCCTTTCTTGACCTTCCACATCTCTGGATTTGATACGGAACAAACAGAAGTGTCCTGTCAATCCCAGTTATCATCTGTAATCACAATAGCTGCTCTGGAAAATGTTATTTATGGGGGCAGCAAGAGCTACAGCTCTGCCGTACAAAACCATCAGGCCCAGATTCTGCAAGATGTTATCTTCCACCTTAGGTCTGAGTGAGGTAATAAAGCAAGTGAAGCATACTTGGAGGAATGAATGTTGGACCTCATCTCTCTGAGTTCAGAGTATATGGGATTAGAATCTGGTTTTACTGGCCCATAAATTTTGTCTTTCTTATGCCTGTAACACATTCTAAGTACTAATTAAGCACTTTATAATTAAACTAAACCTTACTTTTACTTAATCCAATACTTTCCTGGTTAAAGCTTCTGTAAGATGAAGGATTCACTTCAGAATGGATTTGACCCACATAAAAGAGTCAGTGTCTAGGATGACAGTTACTATCTAAAGAGAAAAATGTAAATTTACTTACGAAAGGAAAGGAAAGAAGGGAATATTTATCCACAGCGGGGCTGCTATAGAGACCAGGGACTTTTGAAATAGCAATAATAAAGATACACGTGCTAAATTATCTCTGCTTGGTTCTGTCATTGTTAGTCTTGTTACCATCACTACCTGCTGCGCTGATTTGGAACAACAGCTCCATCAGAATTTCTTTAGACATTTAGACTTACAAAAACCTCTAGGTTTGTGGACCTGGATGATTTCATTTTACTTTGACAATGATGTTTCAGCCTGTAGAAAATAGCTTTTTGGTCTCCTTTCCAGACCTCAAATTAAAAGAATAATTTATCATGGAAAAGTATAAAAATGGTCTTAAGGAAAATCAAAGTAACATTTATTTTTCTCTGCATAAAAATATACCTCAGAAGATTTAAGTAGATCATGCAAATGAAGAGGACTGATTTAGATACTACTGCAGATTACGCACATTGTGTGCAACTTTGTTTATTTCGTGGTATATAAAGCAAACTGAAATACAACAAATGTGGTTCAGATTTTTAAGTAGGTTTCCGGAAAATTTTCTGTGAATTCTGCTTTATCCTGCTTATAGACTCTTAACACT
Source organism: Piaya cayana (assembly GCA_013389865.1). Lineage (NCBI taxonomy): Eukaryota > Metazoa > Chordata > Aves > Cuculiformes > Coccyzidae > Piaya > Piaya cayana. The sequence continues at coordinate 34,778 of WAAB01023957.1, read as the reverse complement.
AGCAGGTCTAAAGCTAGAAGCCTACAATGTCCTGTGTTGGATCTCTGTATTTATGCAAGAGATTGTATGAAGTATCTCTGAGGGAGCAGCTAGACACATGCCTGATCTCTGAAAAAATGTCTCATTGAGTCAATCAACATCTCAGAGCAGATCAGTGACAGAGCTGACGTGTCCCAGTCCCATCAGTGTGTATCTCCAAGGCCCAATGGCTCTGCTGTTATGCGGTTATTGTTTGCCTGGGATCTCCCTGCCATCCTGACAGCCTCTGTGCAGGGGTTATGGCAACGGGAACAGGATTGGGAATGCTTTTTATATTGTTTGGGATCCATCCTGCCTCCTTCTGCCTGGTGGGTATTGTGAGCCAGGGCTGAGGGCCACCACAAAACCCTGAATACGCAGTTGCAAAAAGCATAAACTAAGCAACGTTTCTAAGTCTTATGCTTCAGAACATGTACGTGCTTCCATTTAAATGCACTTAGAGGCAAATAGTTCCCATTGAACTAATGATGCAGGTGTTTAACTCAAACAGGTGCTTGAATATGTGGAAGATCAAAGACCTTAATCGGAGGCACATGGTGCAACTATAAAGGTAATTAAAAGCAGGCCTATACAAATTGCCTTTTAGATGAAGGATGTCACAGCTGTATGACTTCTGCTCACTTAGAGGCAAATAGTTCCCATTGAACTAACGAGTGATGCAGGTGTTTAACTCAAACAGGTGCTTGAATATGTGGAAGATCAAAGACCTTAATCGGAGGCACATGGTGCAACTGTAAAGGTAATTAACAGCAGGCCTATACAAATTGCCTTTTAGATGAAGGATGTCACAGCTGTATGAATTCTGCTCAGTCACCTGTACAACAGGTAAAAATGATGGCAAATATATGAATATGCAGTGGTAAAAAAAATGCTCTTTATGGTCTGTTTTCAATGTATGTGTGCCCACACCAGTGCAGGCTCACGCTCTGGAGCATCCCGTGTAGATTTAGTTGGAGGAAGGGCTGGTGAGGATTTGGCTAGTGGGACAGTAACCACTGCCATTTGTTACACTTGTATGACATGACAAAAATTATTTAACCTCTTATTTAATCATTACACATTGATGTTGCTCAGTAAGATGTTTAACAACTCCTGTTTGACCATGTTGCTAAATAATACAGCTGGAAGTGGTTTTATGGGCTGTATTCACAACTCACCTGAGAGGAATAATAGAGAACATGTATTTCTGGTGCCCCTTGTCTAGGTACAACTTCAAAGGCTACAGATAAATGTCAGGAAAAGTCCATAGTTTCAAGTATTCGTGCTGAACAGGTATCATATATCGAAAGCAAATTTTTACTCCTCCTTCTTTTCACTTATATAAAATGAAAGACCTCACATGACCGTGTCACTGAAGTTCTTTATGTCTGGGAAGTGGATGTGTCCAGAGCTGTTACTGCATTATGCTGCTCAGTGCTTTTAGTAGTTACTAAAGCTCTATGTAATCGGGGAGCTATTAGCTTGAGAAATGATCTGGAAAGTATTAATAATGGATGTAAAACTGGAATAATGAAAGGCATAAAGTGTTCCCCAGGGAAAAGAATATGCTTAACATTTTAATTCTATACCATGTGATCCTGGAGGCAGTGGGGTATTTACACATCAGGAATCAGATGTGTCACCCAACGGAGTGGTTTGCATGTCTGATGTACTGATAGAAATAATCAACATTTTTAAACAGTTTTATGGGCACTTGTGAATTATGAGTTGGGCTAAAGCTATCCTTTCAGCTGAATTATTAATCTACTCTGAGTTCAAAAGCAGTGTTTTGCGACTGCGTATTCTCACAAGTGATACTTGTTAACCTGAGGGGAAGGTTGAGCCTAGTCTGTCTGGTTGTCCACGTACATCTGCAAACCCTGGGAAAATCCTNTCTCACAAGTGATACTTGTTAACCTGAGGGGAAGGTTGAGCCTAGTCTGTCTGGTTGTCCATCTGCAAACCTTGGGAAAATCCACTGAGCCCCTTTCACCAGCCGCACATCACAGCTCCTTCAGGGCTCACAGCAGGAGCACAGGGGAGGATAGGAGAGGTACGGAAGGATGTGATGTGGCTGAAGGGAGACTGGAGCAGAATATAACAATCCATGTGAGCAAATACCTCAAAGCAGTGGATCCAGCAGCCTGTTTTATTCCGTGGTGTCCAGCCTGCTATGATTTGGTCCTCGGTTGAATACTGGCATTTCTCTCACTTCAGCGCTTCCAAATGCTGCTGAGAGATTTGGCTGAGGAGGTTTATCCCACACTGAATCATCAATAATCACACTCTCGCTAACTGAATTCCCTTTGGAGCTTCTTCCACTCTGTGCAGCTCTTACCGAGCCTTCCTATTCATCACTGATGAATAGAAAGGTCTGGTGATTTTCATCAGATTATCATGCTCTTTTTTCCATGTCACGTGTGTTTTTCCAGCTTTTCCTGAATTGTGCATGTGCTATTGCACTCGCTTTATACAGATGGTCAAGTCAATATTAAATTAAGTGGAATTATGTACCATGGGTTTGGCCAGCATGAAAATTAAGAATATTTTATCAACCATTTTGAAAGCAAGATTTGGAAAATGGAACAACAGTAGCCCAAGTCAGCTTTTCACTTATCATTAGGGCAATTACTTGAATATAATTTTGTATATAATGTAATTGGGAGATACCTTAGAAAATGCCAGTGGATACCTGCCTGCATCTTTCAGAGTCTGAATACCTTAAAAATGCTGACTGTATGTAATGATGTCACTATTGAAACGGATTTTATACTTCTTGATTAATTATTCACATTTAGAAAACTTTACCTCCTGGGTGACTTGCAGATTCACATTAATAGTGTTAGTGGCTCTGGGCTAATGAGCTTACACAGGAGGTTCTTCAGTTCTGAGATCCTTTACTTCATCAATGCATAAGGTCATATTGACATTGGAAAACCCAGATAAAAAATAAGCCCCAGGTTGTGAACATACCACAATATTTGATCCATACTTAAATAACTAAGTAGCATCTTCCCCACTTGTTTTCAACCTCAGTCTTTTAATCTACATGAAAAACTCAGGAGAGAAGGGATAAGCCAATTATTTGATTGTATTAAATAAAATCAGGTAATTATATTTTCTTACTATACTCTTTTTTTATCTGTAAAATAAAGGCTGTTGAGCCCAGCAAGCGAGCTTGATGTTCTTCTGCTTTTGGGCAATAATATTGTCTCTGTCATGGATGAATATATTATATTTATGGTTTACTGTAATGATTTGCTGGTTCATGGTCCTACAGTCCTCACAAGAGTGTAACAAATCCTTATGATCTCCCTGAGAGCTGCCATGTGGTTTCAAATGTTGATGTTAGCCAAGGGAAGTGTAACACTCACATGATGCCAGTCAGCTTGCCTCTGACTGTTTTCACAGCAGCAGTCTGAGGTGTTTGTTGTTTCAGAGGGAACCAGCAATCAAGTAGACTTCTTTATTACAACTACAATAGGACACCAGTGATAGCATCTACACCCCCCTCCTTTTTGTGTTTTTTGGAAGGAACATTCAGGTTTGCTCAGCTTTACTCTGCACACTGAGATAACCTGCTGGTCCAGAGCATGTGAGGGAAAGGCAATATTGCCCCAGCGCCTGTTGTTCTGCTGATACTGCTTATCCACTGCCTCAGCTGGGCTGGGACCGGCCTTGGCTGGGTGAGCGAAGGTGTGCTTTGTCTCCCCTTCAGGGTGGATGTGAGGATTGATACCAGTGCCCAGGTCTGGCACAGAGACGCACTGGAACAATCCCTGCAGGAACCACATGGGCTAGATGGATGTCTGGGCTTTTAAACAGATGGATATTAGGATTTGCCACTTAACCTCTTTTCAGAATCCCTTAGGAGTCACAGCTACTCAGGTGACTGTGTCCAGTCCTCTCTGGTCTCTAGAGTTTTCTCTCCTTGTAGAGCAGATTGGTAGAAAGGCAGATTAAAGGTGATAGATACCATTGCAGGAAACTAGGGACAGGCAGATAAAGCTTTGCTGGAACATGGTAGGTAATTACATTCTGTGAAATACAACTTGCTGCACCGTTTTTCCAGGCTGACCAGCTGGTCCCTGTTAATAAAATATACCTCCCTTTCCTGATTTTCAACTTCTTTCTGCACTGAGGGGCCATCCCTTTGGTTTTCCAAGGAAAGCTAATGCCAGACACACCCTGCAAGTTGACCTCACTGGTCAGAGTGGGGTTTCCATCCAAGAGGAGATTTCCTTTCCCTTCTCATTTTCACGCTACACTGGGCTCCACTCCTGGCTTTGCAGGGGTTACTGCACCATGGTTATTGCTCGGTACCATGCAGTTCATTGGGGTGCTGGTCCCAGGTTGCTCATCAACTCAGCTCTGTTGATAATTCTCTATGCCCATAGGTTTTAATACTTAGTTCTGATTCTATAAATGTTTCTTGTCTTTTGACCAGTAACAGAGGGAGCAAAGTTAAGTATAGGGTGATTTCTTCCTCCCGTAAATGGGCATACATGGAAAATTCTGGATGCTTTATTATCTAGTTATAGCTTGTACTTTCTTTGGTTTACACTTGTTTCTTGGCATGTTTTATAGCAGTGTCTGGAAAATCAATTTTTCTTTTCCAAGCTACAAAGCAGTACATGTGTTCTTAAACAAAATCCTGTCATTCTGACCAACATCTTTGTTTTCTTCCCCAGTGGTGTTGTAAAACCCACTTTAGGCTCATATATTTGCTCTTTAATTGCAGTGATCACATTTTAAGAATGCTGTAAAACCACTGGTTATACAAAAGCACTCCATGTATATTTAGTGTTTTTTTCAAAAGGAGTTGTATTTTAATTGTGCTTTCTAAACAGCAGTATTTCACTGGTTTCTGTCTTCTGTCCTCATTGTTTATTATATATCTTCTTGGTTTAGAAAGTTAGATAGGTTAGTGATGAAAGTCCTGCCTTAGTTACTTCTGAGATGGGGATTTATGAGAGGAAAAGACTAAAGATTTTATATTCCTGCTTTCATAGTTTTCCAGCCATGTCACAGGAGATCCAGATGTGCAGTCCTCTGTCACCACGGCAGCTGGTTGTTGCACACTATCTTTGAGATTATCCAGGGAATTGGATCCAGGCAATCCAGCAGTTGTCTCCATTAGGAGTGGATTTCAATATGGATTGATGGGTGGGGGAGTGGGAGATTGGCTCTTGATCGGTTATTATCAGAGCAGACATTAGGAAGAAATTCTTCATGATGAAGGTGGGGAGGCCCTGGCCCAGGCTGCCCAGAGAAGCTGTGGATGGCCCCTCCCTGGAGGGGTTCAAGGCCAGGCTGGATGGAGCTTTGAGCAACCTGACCCAGTAGGAGGTGTCCCTGCCCATGACTGGGGGCTTGGATCTGAATGATCTTTAAGGTCCCTTACAACCCAAACCACTGTGTGATTCTGTGATTCTGTTATTGGTATGATCTGGCATTCTTTTAGTGTCCAAAGTCCCTTTGGTCTCACAGGAGCTGTGGATTCAGAAAGAGAAAAAAAGCTCGGGGTCAGTGAGTCTGGCTGTGTGTCTCCTAAGGTTATGACTGTCTGCTTTACAAAAATTGATGGCTCTTTCTAGGCACCAAGGCAGCAGTGACTAATGCCTCTTATACAAGGCTGCTGAAATACTCTTTCTGAAGCTTACATTCATCAATCTAGATAAAGAGACTTGCAAAGGCAGAGTCTGTGGTCTGATGTCCAGCACAAATTGGAGCTCTGCCACGTTCCCCGTGCAAAACCCATAGGCACTGCTCAGCACCGAGCCAGTAACAGAGGAGCATGTTTGTGGATACAAGATCGTAGGCAGTAGCAGCAAGATTTTACAGTGCTCATCATCACCCTTTCTGCCTCAGGGAAGTCTATTTACCTTCATCCTGGAAGCAGGAACCTTAGGGGGAGAGGCTGGTGACAACCAGGAGAGAGAACCTGCATCCTCTTATGGGTGAGCTCAGCAGGCAGAAAGGACCAGGCTCTCCTTTTCTGCAGCAGGAGGTGATATCCTGGGCTCGTTAATTCCTTTTGTGCATGTAGGACAGTTTGATACCCATTGCTGGGTGGGTGATGTCATCTCAGGGTCAATTAATCAGTCCTTGTGTAGGCAGAGCATATGCTTGACTATATCTGGTGGAACAGATCTTAATTACTAGATTGAGAAGGTTTTTTTTCAACACTGAAATTAACTTCACTGTTCTTATTTGAAATCAACTGCTCTGTTTAATTAATTTCTTGTTTATGGTATTTGTGTTGTAAATGAAGTTTTGATCTTTTATGCTAATGAACTGATACACCACAAAGCCTTGAGGAAGAGGTATAATGAAAGACCCTGTTATGATGTTTTACACCCCACATGTATGCTGTCGTGTAAAATAAAACCCAAACAACCCAAAGGGAAGCAGGCTCTCAACACCTTGATTTGGAGAGGGAACAGCAGCTGGGATGGCAGCAGCATTGTGAGTTGCTGAGAAGAAACAGAACTGTGTGTTCAAGTCCTTGCAGGAAAGTGCTGGGAAAATCTTGATATAAAAATTCTCTTCATCTGAAGGAAAAAGGTTAAGATAATGCACTCAAACTCAAAACGTATTCAACTGATTTACAAGCAGGAATTTGAAAATGTGTGTTTGTAACAGAGGAATCTCTTAGATTTTTCTTTAAGCCTCTAAGGGACTCTTGAAAATGAAGTTCTGGAAGAAGGCAGGGTATTGCTAAATAAATTCCTAGCCTTAGGGGCAGGCTATTTACTGTCTCAACAGTCCTCATGTGATTTTGGGTGATAGTTAAATGTGTTCTTGCTAAAAAGGTCTTAAAGCTGTTCTGCTTTTCAGAAGAATATGTTGATTTCTCTTTAAAAATCAGCATTGTACTTCTGCCTATATTGGTAACACCTGTGACAGAGGTGTTTAACCCAGAGGTTCTGAGCAGCTGGAAGCAATGACTTGGGTGTGGTGCATCTGCTCTTTCTCTAAGTCTCTTTTTTTGGCTCTTGGCTCTTTTTCATTCCTTGCAAAATTGTAGTGCTACTTTCTTCTCTATCATGTGTTGATCTCACTTAACTTTTTTTTTTTCCAGTTTGTTTTTTTTTTTGTAATTAAATCCTGCTACTCCAGTCACACTTAAAATTCAGATCAAACCTTCAAGCTCAGGAATGCCTGAGAAGGAGCATATTCAACCATCAATTTTCAGTGCCTGACATAAGAAGAGACTGAATAGACCAGATTTTAAAGGCGAACTCTTTGTTGATGCAGAAGTGAGTTTTTTGAGACTAAATTAGAAGGACATAAGCAATTCAGGTAAGGAGTTTTAAAATTCTAGTCTGAACAACTGCTTTTTCTCATGCTACAGAATTGTCTCCCCTTGTGTAACCTTGATCCAAAACATAAGGGTCTACAAAGACTTTGCAGATTTGTTGTGGATACATAGGAAGGACTTAACTGGTGGTTATAAGGTGTGTTACCAAACAGATGGAGTATGAGTAAGGTGCCTGTGAGTGCTTGCTGCCCCAGGAGGAGAAGGGATACTTTGAGATCAGTAGTCTTATAAACTTCTGCTGGCTTATTCATCTGTAAACATGTAGTGCAGGTAAAACTGCATTTCTTTTGCATCTGGAACCTGGTTCTAGTGGAGTTAATGTTGCTGTTGACTTCAGTGGAGTCAGGAACTCTCCATTAATCCCTCTGGTCTAGAAGCCAGACACAGGACAGACTGGATGAACTGCATGGCAGACAGAGCCATTTCTGATGATAACAGAGCTTTTAACTCCCTTTGTCTGTGCAGACCTTAGTTTTTGCAGATAAGTGTTGTCAGTAAGGGTGAATATTAGTACATAATACAATTTATACCTCCGTGTCTCCTCTCTTTTTACAAGAGCCCTTCATCTTGTTACCTAGGCATTCAATGCTATTAGAACAAAGCACACAAACCCAGAGTAGCTGATGTTTTCAATCCAAGCTTATTTGAAATTGTACTGATGTGACTGCTTAGGTGATTTGAGGAGACTTATTTATAGCTTTTGTGATGGCAACCACATACTTCCAGCGGGATTTAGGATCCTAAAGCCCTATAAAGCCTTGGCCTTAACGTTGAGAAACACCTGTCACTCAGCTGAAGAGACTTGTAAAGGTGGAACTGGGTGAGCCTGTCCTGCTATGTTGGTAGTAAAACTCCTGATGCACAGTCAGCGTAATGTTGGGTGGTCTGTTGGAATCTGTGAAAAGCTATTTTCTACTTTTCTCTTTGTAAGAATCTCGAAGTAAAGTCTTCCTTCATTAACATGTGCCTTTGTATTCCCTTTCCAATTCCTTGTAGGCTGTGTTGTGTTGTGAAGGCTCTGTGTGTGCTTTGTCCAGTGGTGGAATGGGGCTGTGCTTAGCTGCTTCTTGATGTAGGGGTAGATAAGCTTTCACCTGTGGCTTTATGTTGATTTTGTGATAGACATACAGGTACGCGTATCTGCATTTTCCAGCAAGCACTTTAATATTTATATTGATGTAAGGTACTGCCTCTGGAAGCCATAGAAATAGACCCCTACACCAGAAGATTAAAAAAAAAAAATTCTATCTTAAATATGGTGTATTTACCCCCTGCACTGATATCTGTTACCAAGAGAATAAACCAGAGAAGCCTAGTGTCCTCTCTGGATTAAGGAGAAAAAAATCTTTGTTTGTTTGCATCTTGAACAAAAAAACCATCACACAGCATTTTTGAGGTCATGCATGTACTGAAGCAAAATTACCATGAGAAAAGGCAGTAGTGGAGCTTGGCATAAACCATTTGCCTTGAACAAAACCTGTGCAGGGCATGTGCTCCTGTACCTGAAAGTGTTTGGAAGGGGAATTGATCTGGGTGTTTGAGTGGCCTCTGATCACTGTGTTTGTTCTGGTGCTCTGGAACAATGCTGTGATATTTACTGAAATTTAAAATTAAAAAAAAGGAAAAAAAAATGTATAGTTCAATCTGAGATGCCCAATTCTGAACAAACACTTCATGTTTGGATTGAGTCTAGTCATACAGTGAATTTGGTCCAATTTCAGTAATTAAGCTAATTTTGTGAGACAGTAGGATATCTTGCAAGGTGTGATTTCCAGTCAGGTCTCAGAAGATCAGACTGAAATATCCTTAAACCTCTTTTTTTCAAGAGATTTGTGTCTAGCCAGATATTTAAGAAGCAATCAGGGCTTAACAAGCACCCAATTTATCCACCATCTTACCTAGACAGATTATTTTTTTTGGTACTTGTTCATTTCTCAGAATTACAAAAATAGCCAGTGTGGAGATTTTAAACAGGAAGCATCACCTGCTTTGTTATTTATCAGTGTGATTTGAATTCATGGTAGAAGTTTGTACCTTTCTTAAGAGTGTAACTATTTTACCAGTTTATATGCTTTAGTTTTTCTTAAAAAATAATTTAAAAAATTGCTTACAGGATGTTTTGTTGGTGTATGAGCCTGGGAATATGTCACAGTTTGTCACCGTCTGGTTTTGCCATTTGGAAAAGCTAATTTTGTTTCAGAGTTTGTTTCTAGTGACTTGTAAGTAGCAGTTGCAGGGAGGTACAGTCAAGGGGGCCCCTTCGAAGGACTTCGGCACATCTTGAGGTGGTGGATTTCTTTCCCTTTTCATTATTGCTTCTTTGCTTGGGGAAATTGTCCTACCCAGGAACAAACTCCACACTCTTCCTGAGGGCACCTTCTTTGCTTTTAAATGAGTTTCTAAATCTTCTGATCTCTCTCTCTCTCTGGTTAAGGATGGAGAGTTATAATCACTCAAACTTTTTTCCCTGGTTTAATGGGCAGTGCAAATCATTGACGGCTTCAGGTGTTGCAGACTCCTGAAATAAACCTGAACGCTAAATCCTCTTGAACGATAACTCTCGAACTCTGAAATTATTAGTGTGACCTGATGTAACGGTGGAGATGACTGAGCAGATAATTAGATAGGGCTGAGGCTGAACCTGGGGATTTGATGAGTGGTGAGCTGGGAGAGGGTTAGCTATGTCGACTGTGTGAGCTACCAGAAACTGTTGTTTTTTTTAACGGGAGACAAAAAGTTTTTTCTCCAGAGCATGTATTTTCCTTCTAACCCAAACCAGATCATACAATGGCAGAACAATTTGTATTGCTGATGGCAACCCCACTAGGAGGGATGAGGTGTGGATGGAATTCATTTGGGGTGAGGGATGTAAAGTATTGTGAAATATTTTGAATTTTATTTGTGACTTTCTTGAATAAAGTGATCAAAAAAATGGAAATGGGCTGCCCTCAAAACAAATACAGAACTAGGACTTGCCTGTCTAGCCCTTTCATCTGTGACAACCAAAATTTAGAGTAGATGAAATCTATGAATGAAATGTTGGTGTATGTTTTGTTTGTTATATCCCAAGGGACTAAAGGCAGATTTTAAATACTGTAACTGAGAACTGGCAAGGTAAATCTGAAGTAACATATGAAACTGTGCAGCCCTCGTTAGCATCTTGGTTTAACAGTTAGGCTCTGCTCATTAGTGATTAAACTTACACAGCTGATATATCTCTACTGGGAGATGTATTCAAGATCATTTGAATACTTAACACATTCAAACTTGCACCCACATCTTAATGCTTGCTTCTATTGATGTTATTCATTAATGTGACCTTGGATGCCGAGATAACAATCCTTGGAAAAGCTAATGCTTCTGTAGAATGTGATTAAAATATAAATGTGTGTTTCATAATTATTACAATTCTCTCCTCTCAGCTGTACTTCGGGAGCACGTTCTTGTCCTGTGCTACCATGTTCAGACACTACCTCTTTTAAGGTGGGATTAGAAAGAGGGTGGTAAATAGTTCATGCCTGCTATTCTGGTATATTTTTATTTTTATTGGTTAAATTCAGTTGATAACAGAATGAAGTAATTCTGAACCTGCTGGGAAGTGTTAGGTGACGGACTATGGCATTTGAAAAGTGCTACTGAGAATAACTTAAGAGCTTTTCCATCTTGTGGTCTGTTTCTTGGCTCTTTAGGCAAAATACACATCCATTGCGTGAAATGATCCCATTACAATTCTTGATTTCTGGATTGTTCCTTAATTCATTAAATAACCTAAGATGCCTGAATGACATGTAGGAAATGGTCTGTATCAACAAATCAATAATGTGCATTTTAAGACCCACTTTTATTGCTGTTTCAAAAGGAGATACTGGGATATGGGGCAATGTAATGACATAAGAGCTAATTAATTCTAGTAAGACTTATTTTCTGTCTTTATCAGTGAGGCTATTAATCAGTTCATAAGTGCTATAGATTTAGATGGTTTTGGATTGGGCTCATCTCCTCCTGGCTTTCCTGCACGGGTCATTGGTCATTCTCTTTGAGTACAAGTCTTTACAAAGTAGCAGAGAACTGTGCTTGCCTTGAGGTGAGCAAGATGGTGAGACCATTCAGCAAGGCTGCAGGAGCTGGTGCGATGAATAACTTTAGAAATCTAGAAGAAGAGGTAGAAAAGAATTTGTAAGACTGCAGTTTAAACTTACTGTTTAAGTGGCAGTGGTGCCCCCAGCCTTGTATCTGGGACAGCAGGTTTTCATTCTCTACTTGGTGCTGTTCAGATGTAAATGAAGACACGGACCATGACCTAAAAAGGTCATAAAAATTGATTTGTCTGCATGTTGTCCAGATTATATTTAGCATTTTCTGGGTGTTTGCAAACCATAACTGTTGGCTTGTGCAGCTTCCAGCCTAAGGCTTTGCAAGTAAACAGAGGCCAGGGTGAGTGAGACCTGTATATATGAATTAGCAAAATTCACTGTTACTTGCAGAACCTGTCAGCAAATGGATTTTAAGGTCGTTCTCAAATTCCTGCCCAGACCTATAGAATAACCCATATAATGCTATTTCGCAATTCTGGTGGTTGTCTTCAGGACTTAGATTTTTATTTCCTTCCTGTCATGCCCAGTACAAGTAGTTCCTTCAAAACCCGAGTGATGGGCTGTCCCAGTTAAAATTTTTTGTCATATCTTTTAGGCTATATTGATGTATTGGTCTGATTTTAGTAGAAATGGTGATGCTGTTACTCTGCTCCTTATTCCAGGGTGTGGGGGACATAACCAGGTGCTCTGAATCCACACCCCCTGTTTGTATGATCATCCATGCAGTGGAGAATTGAGCGTAAAACGAAGCCGTGGTCGCTTCCTGAATCCATAAAACCTTGGCAGGCAATGACTTGGAGAGAAGCCATCATCAGTCCACCTTAATTGTTCTGGAATAACTGCTCTCTGTGCTGGAAAGGCACCCACAGGCACTGAGGGGCATTGGATGCCTGCTCTAAAGAACCGGGTTGCTGGAGAAGGTTACCTTGCAGAGCTTGCCAGCAGTTGCTCGTTACTGTCTCCAGCAGGAGCAGCCAGTGCAATGGTCCCTGTTGTGGTCTGGCAAATGAGCTACTTTAACAAAGACCAACAGGGCCAGATCCAGAGTGTCTGTCCTAGCTCCTACTTAAATAGGGAAAATGCGTAAAGACTGAAAGGGCTGCTTATGTAAATGAAAATTAGACTGTTTTTCTTGGGGGTGGGGAGTTAAAGGGTGGAGGGAGTTGTGTTGGAAAACTGCTTCAGGGAAGAGAACTGAAAAATGAAAGGGTGAGGAAGAGGAAAAAGCAAAGGTCAGGAGCAGTGATAGTCCTGAAGGTGTACACATGGCTGCTGCTGAATGAATGGTAAGGTACTGAACAAATAGTAATTAAAATCCTAGTGACTATGTAAATGCCAGATTATAGCTGTGATCTTTTTGCAGACTTTCCTTTGATGTGAGTGGGAGGTTGTAAGCTACCCTTGGGAATGCTCGAGCCTAAATATATGCTCAAAACCATAGAGATTCAGTCTTCTTCCTGGCATGAGTTGATATCCCTTTGACATGTAGCATCAACACCCTAAGGTTTCTATGAGGATGAACATAGCCGGGGTAAAACTGTTCAGTGTTTCCAGTGTGATAGTTCTAACTTCTTCTTATGGACAAAGGTGCTCCACTGATACCCTTCTGCACAACAGCTCCAATTAGTCTGGATTTATAACCTCATTCAGAATTGAGCATTTTGATTACTCCTGTAAAATGTGATCACAAAACTCTGTAGGGGAAATGATGTTTTTCTGTGAACAGAGTGCATTTCGACACTCTTCTTAGGAGAACAACTGGAGTTTCCTTAGGTAGAATTGATGGGTAGGGTGCTGTGTTCATCCTTAGGTAGACACGGTGCATAGGGTGCAGTGGTCTGGGGAAAAAGCTGTTGACAACATTTGCTGAACACATCTCTATAGTTCTGTTTCTATAGCAACCTTAATGTGAGATGTGTTGCTAGAAAAAACATTAGTTACTATAGAAACAACTTTCCTGTAAGTGAAAAGTTTACTTTGCAACATATGATACCTAATATTAGGGTTTTTTTAAGCTAAACCACCCACATGTGTGTTGAAATCAGTAAACAGATCATTGTACTCAAGCCTGCATAGCTGGAAATGTAGAGCTTGCATGTACCATCTGCTTGACTTTGACCGACATGAGACTGGCTTCTGAGTAGCAATTAAAATAAACGTTACATTATGCATGATACAAGGGGCTCTTGTTGTTTGAGACCCTTAATTCTGTGGAAAGTCAGTCAATTTAGGGGTTTTGTGGACTGGATTTTTTTGTATCTCAAATACTAACATGAGTTACTCGGCTGTGTCATTTAAACTTACACTAATGGCTATTTGGACTTTAAATTTGGAAGAAGGTTTTGATTGTTTTTCTTTAAGGTCGCTTCTTAGAATCACCTTCCTCAGAGTAAAACTTGAATCTGGTTCTTCATTTTCTGCTCTATTGTATTATGCAATAATTCTTCTTCTGACCCTGAGGCACATGCAGCATTGGTTATGGGTATTGACCAGTGCGTGAACATCAGCGATATTGTTGGGCTCTTTGCACCTGCTTTGGGATCTGCATGGAGACATTATAGCAGCCTCCAGTATGTAAAGGGGAGCTATGAGAAAGCTGGAGAGGGACTGTTACAAGAGCATGTAGTGAGAGGACAAGGGATGGTGGCTTTAACTGAAAGAGGTTAGATTTAGATTAGATATAAGCAAGAAATACTTTTCTGTGTGGGTGATGAGGCACTGGAACGGATTGTCCAGAGAAGCTGTGGTGGCTCCATGCTTTGGATTTTTCAAGGCGAGTTAGAGGAAGCTTTAAGCAACCTGATCCAGTAGAAGGTGTCCCTACCAATGGCAGGAGGGTTGGAACTTCATGATCTTAATCCCAAACATTCTAGAATTCTATGGTCTTTCCCACGTGCTTTTGCTGTTTGAGTCTGGTCCGTGCTCTCTGGTTTGCTAGCACAGGAGTTAACCTACCAGCATGAGCAGTGTCGCTCTGGCAGTGACAATATCAGTAGAGCTGTAGGAACCTTGGCAGACGATCCTTTTGGTAACACTCGAAGGACCAAGGTCTGATACACACACAAGTTGCTCTCTTGCCAGATAAGCTGAGCCTCTCAAAGGAGAATCTGCTGGTCAAGTGATGGCATCAGACTCATTTTGGTGTGAAGGCCATCGTTGTCATAGAAGCTCATTTTCCGAGTAATGCATTGATTTTTCCTGCTAGGAAGTTTATTGTGTTATAAAGTGCCGACAGCAAAGCACAGTGGTGGAGTTTTAAATGTCACCAAGGTAACGATCATCAGTCACCTCATTACCATTTCATATATGGATCTCTTCTCTGGCAAATATGAGACTTCCTTGTTCAAAAATGATGGCTTTGAGGCTGCTTCAGAGATGGAGAATATCCTGTTGTCATTCAGGCTCTGCTGTCTATACTGGGACAATAATTCTCTGAGTTACCACTGGTATAAATTTACTGCAGGTTCACTAGTGCTTGGGCTCCGTGTGTGTGTTAATGTAAAGGATTTCCTGCCTTTTGTGGTTTTAACTGCTAGCTAGTTTTAAGTGCAAAAAAATAAGAAAACTATAGTAATGAGCTAGCAATTTTAAAAATGGTTTCCTATTGTTTCTATGCTTTGAGCACTGTGTTAGTGACTCTCTGCCTTAGGAAGCATTCACACACCTCATCCTATGAGATAACTACTGTTAAATATTGTTAGCATTTTATGGTTGAGTACATTGAGCTGCAGGTATAGGAAGTTGTAGTAAGCCCTACATACATCTTGTTTGGAGAGTCTGAAGCCTTTGAGAGGATGCGTATCCTGTGGGTTTTCAGTAGCACTAGTCCTCGAACAAATGCTCTTTCTGAAGATTTGTACCTTCTCATTACACGCTGCTGGTGGTTTTGTGCAAAGTCAGATTATTTCATGTGTTTGAACAGAGGAAAGAGATTGCATCCCATGTGGAGTTTCAGGATGATTGTTTTCATGCTGTTTTTTATCAGGTGTTTTATAAATGCTGTGGTTTAGGCCAGTTTGGACTGTTACATGTAGGAACTTCTGAAAAATTAGTTTATGTAATTCTTCCACGCTGGTATTTTTAACTGAAATGCTGCAATTGTGAAATTCCGTGCTGCTTTTGGATTTTTAGCTCTTCTACAGTATGTGCTAGCTCTGTTTAATCACTGTATTTGATGTGGTCTGATCATCTGCAAATAGATATATTGCAAATTCCTTTTGACTTTCAGAGCCTGGGAAGACCTGGGTGAGTCTGGTCTGGAACCAGTGCTCAGAGGAACAAGGTTTCTGTCTCCTTGTCAGCTTGACAAGCAAACTAAGCAGCTCTCTTTTAAGAAACTCAGAAGGTTTAGAATGGCCTCCTGTTTTCTGAAGAAATCTGAAATGTGGAATAGAAATGTGAACACACAAGCTGTTGTTTCTGGACTCCCGTAATAGCCTTGTTCTTAGTGCTGCGGGAGTTTTCTTTCTAGCACATTTGTGTGGTGCAACTGTGGCATCAAGTGATTGGTGGAATCCATCTGCTTGTCCTCTGAGTGAGGAGTGGGGGACCGGATAAAAACAAGATCTGTTAATTTGGTATAAGGAAAATATCTTCCTGCTGGTTTTGGTGTGTTCCCAGCCCAAGAGTTTCACTTACTTTTCTCCCTGTGCTATGAGGGAGTGCAAGCTTTGGCTAGCAGGGCTGACCTACTGCATACCTGCTCTGCAAAAAAGAAGGTCTATGAAAAGCTTAGGCTCTTTTCCATGCATAACTTTGAAATGTGCTTGTATTGGTACATCTCTGTGGCAGGTGATCCTTTGTGATACCTCATGGATGTAAGAGTTCACATAGACAATGACCTTGGTTGGAGACTATTTGATCCAGTGGATGGGCAGGAGAGGTTTCCAGAGTATTTCAGATCTTGTGTTGTGGTTTGTTGAATGTGACACCATTTCTAGGCATTTCACTGAAAATCTGGGAATAAATTTCAGCATTGCTCTATTAGTATCCTTAACAAAGGGAAAGGACTCGGACACCATGATTTTCTGCGCTGGTAACTTAAGGACAGCGTGTTCTAATTTGGGTACCATAAATTATACCCATGAATAAGCGTGTCCTGATTTTTCAGAGGTGCTGAACACTTATAATTCTATTGACTTCAGTGGAAACTGGAATGAGCCCAGCGTATGCTTTGGATAAATCATGTTACATAAGAGAAAAATGATGGTAATTTATGTTCAAGAATCTTTCATCACAGCTCTTCTTTGCAGTTTGACAGAAGGGAAAGTTTGAAGAGTTGTGCTGAGGCGTGATTCACCTGTCCTTGCACCTGCACAGCGTTTCTGACGTGAAGCTCCAGAACTCCTGCCTGTGTGCTGACTCTCACACATCCCGGTGCTGGGCCCCCTTCAGAGCTTAATGCTACTTTGTGTGGTGTAACACCAGCCAAACTGAAAGCCTGTTAGACTCACCGAGTGCTGGGTGTTTGGTAGCGTGATGCATCAGAGCCTAGAAACTTTTTTTTTTTTTGGCACAAGATTTGTGGTATTTAAACACCCCTTGGATGACTGGAAAGGTGTGAGCAGGTGACTAATGGTCTGTCTCAGTATTTGCACCTGCAAAGCCTGGATAGGAGCATGTACATGGACAAAAATAAAAGCTGGGAGTACAATGCCTTCAACCTTTTATTGTGTAAATAAGATGTGCTCTTCAGGCTGTTCTTGTGCAGTAGCTTTTGCTCAGAGTCCTTTGTCTTTCCCTGGGCAGAGCGGCCAGTGTGTGCGATAACCCATTCCCTGGGTTCCCTCCCAACACTGCTGTTTGCTTTCAGCAAGGGTGCAGGGATCACTGAGCGAGAGTTAAAAATAGAAATAAAAATGAAGTGAGGAAGGCAATCAGAACACCTAAAATCCAGCACTATCTTTAATCATAAGTAGAAAAAATATATATATCAAGTGTTGTTTGATCACAATCTAAACAGAGGCGAAACAACCCCTTGAATTTGTAAATGGCGTGCGATAGAGATATTTTTAGCTTGTGTTGCTCAGATCTCAAGGAGGAATTTTTTTGTATGTTTTAGCTTATCACATTTCTTGCATAATAAGCTCTAGTTTTCCACAGCAGTTTAATTTTCTGTGAACCTATTCTGTATGCAAATAACTTTTGTGGTCTCCAGTGGCAAGATTATCTTTATTTGGGGTGGATGTAGGGCAAGAAGAACTTTACTGAAGGGTAAGAATGTCATCCCTTCATTTACCTCATTTGTCTTCCTTGGGCACATTTGAATTATCAGATTTGCTTATGTTTTTGTCCTTTCTCAGGTTGAAGGTCCAATTGAAAACACTAAAAAGTCTTCTCACCTCCTTGGAGTGTGCCAAAACCCCACAGTTCTTGTTGCATTTTCTGATTGATTTTTCCTTGATTGTCAATATAATTGTCAGTGGGGATGCCTTCTGGTTTTGCTGAAGAAGAGCTTATTAACATCGGAAACAAATAATTGTTGCAATATGAACATCTATTGGGCTTTCCCTTAGAAGCATGTAGGGAGCATGTTTCTCTTGCTTGTGAGCCTTCCTACTGAGTAGCTCCATGTCTGGGGCCCAGAGACTCTGAGAATGTGTATCTCTGCCTCAATGTGCTGAGTGGGGTCATGTGCTCCATCACCCTTGTAAAATTAGGAAATGTTCTTTAATGAAATAAATAACCTTGGTTTCTAATACGTGCGTCCCCTGGATGGCTTTTCTGATAATGAAAGAGCAGCTGAAAAGATCACGTTTTCCTTCAGAGTGTGCCAAACTGTTTTCTGTTTCCTGGAAATGCATTCAGGACTTTAGAGTGTAGATACGAGACAGCTACAGAGGGCAGGTACTCTTGTCTCATGATGGGAAGACTGGGAGGAGGCCACAGACTGCTATTTTTTGGAGGGTTTTCTAAACAAACTGGTGCTTGGGTTTAGTTTTACAACAAAAGAGAATTAATTAGCTGTTTTAGAGGCCAATATTCCAGATGCTTCTGTGTTCCAGACCCAGATGGTGTGTGATGGACGTGCTTGGTCTGTATGCTGGAGAGGAGACTTGCTGTTTGTGATATTGAGAGGTCGCAGAAAAGTGTGTGAGAGGCTGAAAGGGCCAAACAAACTTAAAGGAAGAGAAAGAAAAAGGTGAGAATGGAGGAAGAAGAGGTGGAAGTAGGCAGTTCTGAGGAAAGAGTTGAGCAGGGTGGTTTCCTTGGCCATTTTTTGCTTCATCCGACGTCTCCTCACAGCTCTGCAGAGCTGCTGTGCAGAGTTTGTGTGCAGAACAGCACGCGTGGAGTGCAGCAGCCGTGGGTCAGGATGGCACTGGTCCCACACCTCCTTAGGAGCTGTCTGTCTCCTCCCTAGAAGAGGATTCAGGGGCCGTGCGGGCAGTGAACAGACTGTAGTTGGGAGGCACAGCTTTGGCAGGCTCTGCTGCATTAAATATTGCTCATTTAGACTGAGAGTGTGTAGTTGTGGGCCAGTGACAATGAAACAAATCTGTTTCTGGGTGACTGATGAACAATAAATCTGTAAATATAAAGGATAAATGTGATCCCAGTGCTGGTCTGTTCCAGTATCTGAAAGCAAATGGACATGCTGTCATAAACAGAGTGGGAATCCAGTATTTTGACTGAAAATTAAATTCTCTGTTCTTATTTAAGATCTGAAGTACAGCACACAGTATTCACAGGAAGCGTGGTTCTTCCTCCTTCATTCTTAATGATTAGTCCCAACAGAGATCTGCTGAAATCAGCTGGATTGATTGCATAATAAATTTCAGGGTCCTTGGCAGTTTCAGTGAAAATGACAGTACCTAGAGAATTAGAGGCTTTATTTAATTACAGAATGGCTGGAGAGTTAGGCTCTGAGCTGCAGTTCAGAGCAGCTTTAGGAACTGTGCTGACTTCAGCCTGGATTTCCTTTACCTGCATGCTGCTGTCCATTTGACATACTGGGACCTTTGCCATCTCCTCAATTCATATAGTTGTCATAGGAACTATTTCCTAAGCTGTGTTCTGACTTGTTCCACAAGGCACTTTATTGTGTTATAAAGTGCTGACAGCAAAGCACAGTGATAGATTTTTAAGTGTCACCAAGGTAACTCTTGGCATTCAATTACAGGTTCATATAAAGATGGATCCTTCCTGCAAATGTGACTGTGTGACAGTCACAAATGTGTTGAGGATGAAAGTGATTTGTGATACAGCAAATATTCATCTTGTCACTTTTCAAGCTTAATTATGTCTATTCCATTTTCTGCTAACACAAATGTAACATAGGTTATTGCTTGATTATTAAGCCGATGTCTAGATAGATATTGATTACTTGGTATTCTGAGTTTAGTTTTGTTTTTAATTCTGATCCATAACTGAGCCTACTGCTCTATCGATAGAAGACCCAGGGCTTATCTCAGCGATGCTCTATAACACCCAAAGTAACTCTGCATTAAATTGTTTTGAGTCTATTTGCGTAAACATCCCAGAGATTGGAGTGGGAATTAGACTTATCTGCAAATATCTTGAAACCTCAGTCTCATTTGTTCTAAGCCTGAGAAGATCAAAGTGCTGAGACTTGGGGAGATCAGGGAGAAGGGGTAACTTCAGCAAAAATTTGTGTTTCAGAGAAGGACGTTTTGTGACTGGGAGAGAGTAAAAGTGTATTTGTGTGTGGGGCATGGTAAGTGTGGTATCTGACAGATCAAGAGGGTAGGAGAGAAGAGGAAGATATTATCAGGATATTAGCATGGAGGAAAAATATGTAGATGGTTTGGTATTGGAGCTTGTGCTCTCGAGGTTCTGCTTGGAGTAGGAGAGCTGCTCTGAGGCTGTCGGCTGTAGATTGACTCTGAAGGCAGAAGATGCTCCACAAGGAGCACAGATGCTGAAGACAACCCTTAAATCAGGTGGAGTTCTCATGTGGTTTTGATGCTGTAGCCATGAAAACACCTTCTTCCAAGGCCTCCTCAGAAATGCCTAGTGACAGGCAGTGCTGCTGCTTTCATTACTCCTGACCAATTTGCCTCTTCCCTGTTATCTTCTATCCATTAGGTCTCAAAGTCTTTTCAGAGTGGTAATAATCACTTGCTATCATTAAAGTAAAATTTAGGCTGGTTTGCATTCCTTTTTCTATCGTTAAGGTGATTTGTTGAGAAAGAAAAGATAAGAATTGTCTTTAATTTGTTTGAATTTTCATATTAAATATGAAAAGGACAGAGCCTGACAATGTCATCTGAGGAAAGCAATTATATTTTAAGGTGAAGTATTTCCTGAACAGCATCCTGATTGCTTGGCAGATCTAAAAATAGACTGGTTAGATAGCTTATTAGCATGTGGAGACCTGGGAGTAATGCATTTTTACAGTTGCCTAATAATTCCATGCTAAATATTATTGGAATTATAATAGAGAGGGAGGAGGTGGCTCCTTCAGGAGAAGGTGTCTATGATAAAGTGGGTGAAGTAACATGTTTGTCTAAAGCAACATAAACCCTCTAGCAACTTAACTTACTAGTATAACATGAAGGGTCAAATTTCAGATAGTTTTGTAGCACAGAACACTTTCAGAAGTTTCAGGCCTTAAGCAGACCCAAAGCCTTCTGACGAAGGTATTATCACCAACCCTGGACCACCTAGTAGCTGGTTGACAGCTTGAAGTCAGGTTCACAAATACCAAGAGGTCTGAATGTTCCTCCTGGCAGCTGCTTTTTCAGGATAAAAGGTTCCCTGGAGTAGGTTTGGTCCTTGTTATGCCTGTTTGGGGCAGGGGAACAAGGCCAAGAACATCCTCCATGTGGTCGTTCTCCAACCCATCTGAAGTGTGGAGCTGGTGGTATTTTCTCCAGCTTAGAGAAGGGATGGAGAGCCGGTCCCTTGGAAGAGAAATCCTGCCTCTGAGTAAATTAAGTAGACTTGCTAGCTGAATCAAGCATAAAATATAACAGTTCATAACAGAAAATGTGTTTAAGTTACTGAGCAATGTTTTCTGGCCCTGTTCTCTTGGCAGGGCTCGTACATGTCTACTTGCTGCTCCATGTAGTGAAAGAATTGATCTCTGTCAGGCACTTGTTGCCTCGTACAGGAAGGATTAGTTGTTGGTGTCAGTGTATGAGACTTGCTGCTTTCTTGGCAAAGCCATTGAGACATAAGCCAGACTGCTCCTTTTCCCCAAAAAACAAATGTGAAACTCCCTAAGATAAAAGGGAAATACAAGCAAATCACAAAGATGTACAGAGCACTTGTCCTCACTTGACAAATAACATGAAATCCAAACAAAGGGCTGGGATTTCTGAGGGATTTGCCATGTAAGGGGCCCCGTAAAGAGACAGGATTTTCTGCCAGAACACTTCTGTTTATTTTTGTTTCTTGTAACACTGGGAATTTTTCTCCTTGTTTTAAAGTTGTTTTTAATTTTTTTTGTGATCATTTTAATCCCACTTTCATCATAAGCCTGTCTGCCAACAGAACATTTGTCCTTCTTAATGCATCTATTGCCATCCTCCTCCCTTAATTTTCCCTCTCAGACACTCTCATTTGGATTTGAGCCCTTCAAGGAATACTACAGGGGGAGGGATTACACTCCTTGGATGTCTCCACCACTGGATAATTCCCCTGGAAAAAAAACGTAATTACTGAAGAATTTTTACTTCAACTTTCTCTTGAGGAGATAGAGAGTGAGATTCTAGAGAACCTCTCTTTGGAGGAAAGAAATAAAAGCTTTTCTTTAGCTTGGAACGTCTTGTGGGAAGATCCCATTTGGGAAGGGGCACGGTCACTGCTCATCTTGTCTGCGTGGATATAGTTGTGCCTCTTGCCTGGTACAAAATCCAGCGACTGCATGAAAAACCTAGGTAGCTATGCATGTAGCAATTAACTCTCTCCTTTTCCCATGGTGTCAGTGGAGATTAACTCTTTATATATTGTCAAAACAGGTTAACAAGAAGAATCTTATGCTTGTAAGCAATCTGCTCTAAATGGTAAAGACCTGATCAGCTCACGTGGACATGGGTTCTTATGAACTCCATCTTAGGACAGTCAGATGTAGATTTTAATTTTTCCCACTGAATAGTGACTTGGTTACTGTGAGCTGCCTGCAGTTTCTTTTCAATTACAGTAAATTTGATGACTGTGTTTCAGTTTAGTCCATTGGAAGGGCTGATTTCATACTCTGTATGGGCTGAGTTCTCAGGTGCAACTCTATGGTGATCCCTTGAAACCTCTTGTTCCTGATAATGTTCAGTCTTAAAAGAAACAATATTGTTGAAAGGGAATTAAAGTGGGACTGAGAAGATGATTTAAGGATTGATAAACTGCTATGTATCTATTTGAAGTGGAAGCTTCTGTACTGTTTAAAGGTATTCCTTTGTTTATTTTTAATATATTCAAAACATTTAGATATTTTCTAATATTTTGAAACATCTCTAGTAGGAAAAATGGAAACAGCTTTGCTTCTCATCTCTCCTTTCTGCCTCTAGGTAAATTCTCATGAGTTTATATTTGACAATTCCTGAATCTTAGTTCAACAGCTCTTCGGGGTATTTGCTGTTAAATGCATAACTTGTTCAGAAGCTTTGCTAGATTTGAAACAATCCAAGCAGAGAAGAAAGCAGATGGGAGGATCTACAGAGTGTATTTTGGGTTTGTTTTTTAAAAAAATGCAGTGACATAGTAGAAGTAGTTCTCATTTTGCTTTTGGAGATATGTATCTAAAGGAGTGATTCACTGATTTATTCTGTAACTTTACACTTCATGGAACAGAAGTTTTATGAACACTGAAGCACTCCAGTCCTCTGAGAATTTGTTCTCAAACTACGTATTTCTCAAACTCCTGAAGACAAAGCTCTGCTGACTGTTAGTGAACCATCTCTGGCTTCAGAGGTAGCAGATTACAGAGGAATCTTGTTCTTCTGAGTCTGGTCACTACATGGACTCCAGTACAAACTTTACCTAATTCTCTCAGGCTACCAGCACTTCAGAATTATTATTGTCCTTGTCCACTGCCAAGAACAAACGAGTTTCCATTAATGGGTCCTCTTGGTGATTCCATTACTATTACTATATTTACAAGACCATTACTATGTTTACAAGGTATTTAAAACCAGATTGAGAAGCCAGCTTGGCCAAACAACATTCTACATTCATACTTATGGTGGCTCAAATGACAAAAAAACCAAATCTAGAAAATCTAGAGCAGGTCCTGATGTGTCTTTTGTGGTGTTATTGTTATCAGTTTTCTTCTTATCTTCATGCACAGTGGCATCTTTATCTGTAGCTGAGAGATTTGGACTGTAAGCAGGAGAAGTGGCTGCAGAATGACTGCAGTTTGGTGTTGATGGCTGGGTCTTGTGGCTGGGAAAACACTTTAAAACTGTGATGCCTGCAGAGGAGAGTTTAATTTCCTCATAAATATGCATCCCAAAGGACCATCACTACTAAGCACAAATGAGGCCTGAACCAGGACCTCACGTCACAGCTGGGAGGTGAACTTGGGTTACTATCCGAAGCAAATAAGACTTCCCAGAAACAACTCCTTCCCTTCCCAAAAAAAGATGTGACTCTGTATGTGAATATGTGCATGCATTCGCGTACATTTTTTGTCTTTCGCTCACATTCACATCCTAATTTGGAAAGCAGAACGAACTGGAAGCTAAAATGCTGAAATTATCTCCACAAATGTGAATAGGATGGCTTTCTTCTATTTTTATGTGGTCTTTGCCTGGTGTATGTTCTGAATAGGAAAAATGAGAGTTGGCTAAATATGTATTAAATCTTAAAGAAGCTGATATAGTCATTAAAAAGAATACTAATGATGGTCTTAATTAGTAGCACAATTAGCATGCTGTGAGCACTAGCATTTCAACTGAGTTGCTTGGTCTGGCTGATTCACCTCTATTTACTACTAATTAATGAAATGTTACAGTCATTAATGATCTTTACAATTTCTTTATTGGGAAATTAATTGTGTGAAGGCTTAGAGCTTCTCTGAACTCTGGTGCTAAAATAAGTTCTCACGCATCTGAGGTTGTTGAAATTGTTTAACTGGTGATTAATCGGCACAGAGCTTTCTGTCCCTGTGGTGGGACGAGGTGACTATAGCATCATTAAAAGCAATCGACAGGTACTTACAGAAATGCCTGGATTGTTTGGCAGATGCTTTCTGAACTTCTGTGTTGTGTCAGAAGCTGAGAAGTTTGTCAGAAAACAGGTAGAAGCTTGTGTCCAAATGGAGGTGAAAAATTTTTCCTTTTTGTCTAGACAAAAGCCTATTTGTGTTAAAATGTGGGTTTCATGAGAATTAAGACCTTTCATCCTCCAATTCTTTAATAAAATTGGGAAGCTACTTAAACGTTCTCAAGAACACCTTTTTGATTTGTACCAAATGTGTTAGTTTACGTCTGGTTCATTAGAAATTATCAGTTACAGTATACGTGAAGATGATCCAGATTCTCATTAGCCTGGGTTTTGTTGTTGTAGCAGTATTTAGGGTTTGTTATAGGGACATAATGTCCATTAAAAGCTGATGCTGGAGCATGTTTGGCCTGGTTTTATGAAACCTTGTTAGTTTAGCTTTCAGTATGTTTTCTCTTTAAAGGAACGAGCAGGATCAGCTGTGTTTAAAGCTGGGTCCAAAGCAAAGTCTTAGATTCACATATTCCTTGGATGACTGCATGAAGCTTGGGATCCAAATGCGAGACCTTTATAGCTAGCACAACATAACGTTATTGTGGTTTAAATGATTGCCTCTTGTTAATGTCATTTCTTTTCTTTCCCAATGGCCTGAAATACTGTACATGACTGTGGTGTCAGTATCTGAATAAAACATAAATAGAAACCTTGTAATTACCTTTCTTGGAATCGTGTTCTTAAAGGGAGATCAAGGATTCAATCCAGGATATCACTTACAAAATACAGCCTGGGTGCTGTTAAGATGTTGTTTGGTGCTGCTTATATTAAAAGAATATGTTAATTATCAGCATTAACTATGTTATTGAATATACTGTTTGACTGCAGTTAGGACTGTGGAATTGAAGCGTAAGTTCAAACACAGATCAATTTCTGACTATGTCCTATAAAGTAACTACATTAAATGCCCATTGTTCTTATTCAACTATCTTGAACTGGGAGAGGAGGCTGAGCCAGGGTTTTCTGAGAAGGAGAATTGCAGTTGACAAGTCTCACGGTGCTTGCTTTTTGTGAGCATGTAGGGGCAGAGCCCACGATGCCATAAAAGCCCTTTTTTAGTTGCCTTCTTTGCGTAGATCTGTACGTGCATGGAAATGCTTTGGTCTAATGAAGAGCTTGACTGACTGGTATAATAAATAACCTCTTTTTAAATTCAAAGAGGTTCCGGGCTGCCTCAAGTGAATGCGCACACCAGGCTGATGCGCGAGGGGGGCATTTGTGATAGCTGTTCCTTGTGGTTTGCCTAAGGCTGCACGCAGAGATGATAACAGGCATTAGACAGGAGGAGTTTGGGCTCCGAGTACAGCTGAATAGTGCAGCTCTGGCCAAGAATAGAGCAGAGCAATCAGGGACAGAATTACATGTCAGAGGCTCGGTGTGCTCGTTGCTCTGCATGTCTAGGAGTGTTTTTCTCGTGTGCCTGCAGCCACCCTGCTAAGCCAGGCAGCGTTTTGGAGATCCTGTGTGGCCTTTGGTGCTGTGGGACGTGTCTGCCTGTCACTCTTCCGTGGTACCAGGAGGTCCCGGACCCCAGGCTGTGCTCTAAAAAGGCTGCCACTTTAAAGGACGTGGTAAAGGGAAAAAATGTCTTTTCTAAAGGTCAGCTAGACCTATGGAGCACTTACAAGCAGAGAAAATTATAGCTTTGGTCTCTCAGTAGTGGGTTTTGCAAGAGGCTGAAAGGAACAGAGGTGTGTACAATGGGCTCCAAAGAAAAGTCTTTTAAATGTTGCTATTACAAGCTATTAGAAGGATTTCTTTGGGCATAAATGGAAGGCGGCACTTTTGTGTAGAATGTTCCTCACTTTTAACAAGTTAAATGGCTCCCTTGATTACATAGGCTCGCTTGGCAGTTACTGGAACTGCATATTAACTCCTCCAGTAACTCTGATGCTGCCTGTGGGTTAGATACCACGAGGTCTGAATTTGCAAGCCTGGCCAGCACTCATCTCTCACTTTCATCCTTCTGCAAAAAACGATTGCACGTTTATTAGGTTCTGATACAGGCTTAAGATCTGTGGTCAGATTAGCAGTGTAAATCTACTGCCTGCTCTTATAAAATGTTCTACAGCTTTATGGAAACCCCCCAAGTATTCAGTACAGTGGCTGCCTGATGTTTGTCTCTTCAATAGCAATAACGAAAATTGTTCAGAAACATGTTAGAAACAAATATTCTACTTGCAAGTTGCACCATGTTATTGGATTTGACTTTATTCAGGGAATGTGGTAGCACTGAAGAGATCAAACTGTTGCCACAGAGAACTCGTCCTGAAATACTTGCAGGACCTTAATGTGTATGAAGATGTGATGGGAGGTGTGTATGAGAGGGAGTAAAAAAAATATGGAATAGGACTTCTTCCAGTGGTTTGGGTGACCTGATCTAGTGGGATGAGAATAGGGGGTGGGAATAGGATTGAGAGAGGAAAAAGTCTGCGCTTTTAGCAGAGGGAAGAGCTTGTTATCGTTTGTATTATCACTCGCTGCTTTGGCCTGACTCCAACTGCTGTTTCTCCCCATCTTGTTGTAGCTGTGTCCGCTTTAATCAGTGTCACTTAGAACCCTTTGCAAAGGGAACTACCTGGGAACTCTAGAAATTAACAGCAGGGCAGTAATGGGAGAGGATTCTGAGGTGTCTGGTGAAGGTGTGTAGAGTCTTACTCATGTGTGCTAAGCTGGCACTGTGGCCACCTAGGAAGTGTATCTGTTCCGTGTCCATATGTTGTTTGTGGCGCTCTTGTGCGTGGAAGCAATGGGGTCTCCAAGTGTGCGAAGGAAAGCCATATGGTTTGTGGCTTGGCAGGTATTTCTGGGAGAGGAGTCTGATGAGGGAAAATTGGTGTATCTGGAAGCTAGTAATGAGCTCTGTCTTGGGCATTACAGCCTGACTGCCGTGTGCAGGCAGCGTGACACGTGCAGCCGAGAAAAATGATAGCAGAGGGGCTCTGTGAAACTCTGTGAATGGGTAAAAAAATAAGTTGCTTAACTTAAACAGCAGTTTTGAAGGAAGACTAGAGGCACCCCGGGTGACTGGGCATAAGCTTAGCCTAGGAATTAATAGGTTTTTAGCAACCCAGGCTAAGTCAAATGCATCATGACTGACCATTTCCAGATAAATATGTGGGTGTTTTAGCTGAAATGCTTAGCTTACAGACTGTAGGTGTCACAGACTTTCTGCAAAAAAGGAGTGAGTTTTTTTTTTTTCTGGGGACTCTCGTATTGACAAGTTCAGTTTGGAGGCCTGTAAATATTCAGGGTATAATTTCAAGTATTTAGAACATGGGGAGCAGCTGATGTTCCTTGGAGCATCTGACTCTTGTTCGTTATCAGAATTGTCAAGTCTTCTGTCTTGTTCAGGAATAATAAAGGCGAGAGTTCTGTAACAACTTGTCTGGGCCGAGCGCCAGTGAAGTTCTAGGAACTGTGACAACTAAGTGTTGGGGCTCCTCAAGGGAAAAAATATCTACTGAAAATGAACAAGCTGGATCAAACTTTAAATAGCAGAGAAATCTAATTGAATCCTAAGAGCTATCCATTATTGATGAGAACTGTACCACAGAAGACAGAGCTGGGAGTTTCGTGCTGCAGCACCTGTTCCAGCTCTTCTGGGGCCGCGTGCCAGGCCTGATTCCATTTGAGAGACTTGCAGATCTGTGGGATTTAACACATTTTGGCCTTTTGCGTTTCCTTTCTTTCACTCAGCTGCACTTTCTTCAGGCTTGTTACTGGGCCCCATGCTATGTCACAGGGGGCTTGGAACTAGATGATCTTTAAGGTCCTTTCCAACCCAAACTATTCTACGATTCTATATAAAAATGGACAGGTTTTTTTGTGTAATGTCTGATTATCTTTTATAAGGACTGTTCAGCTAGATTCGAGTTTTCGAACTGCAAGTTATTAAACAAAAAATTATTCTACATGCCAAGTGAAAAGGAAGAAGGTTTCCTAGTAAACTCTTGTGTTATACCATGATATTTTTTTGTTGAATTATGTCTCGTCAAGATTTTCCAGAAAGCGTAGAACAAACATGTAAAATACATAGGAACTATTGTATGCAAAGTAGTGAATAGAGTTATAGAGACTCTGAACAACTGAAGGCAGAAGCCATCTGGCTGTTTTACACTTGGATAAAAGGTGCCAACAGACTTAAGCGTGGTGGCTTTGTGCGTGCTTGTAGAGCTGTCTCCCTCTGATCTTGGCTCACAGAGGATTTCTCAAATGCTTACTTGAATTTGATAGAATTGGCTGCCTTGTCTGGACCCTTCAGGTTTTGGGACGAGTGCCAATGTATCCTGAGATTTCAGCAGGCCACCTGGACTCCTCTGCAGTGAGCGGTGCTCCAGGTGCGGGGTTAGTAGCAGGGGGATGTGAGGCTGTCATTGAAACGGGAATCAACAATATGCACAGAACATTCCTGGGTGCTGCCAACAGATCTTTCTTCTCCTGAATTTGTTCAGGGTGAGAGTTGAGGCTTGTGATAACTTCCCCCCACCCAGCCTCTTGTTTATTATTAAAATGTACATTGGTGTTGCCTTTGACTTCAGATGGAGCAGAATCAAGGCCAGATGTAAGCTTAAAACAGGCACAATTCTGATACAGTATATTTATGGTAAATTTCTTGTGGGTAATGTTTTAGTATTCAGGTACATCGTGCAATATTTGATAAGTTAATAAGCTGTAGTGTAACTCCAATGCCACTGAAAGCCTAAGTAGATATTAAAATTCCACCTTTGTGAGCATCTCTTGGCTAGAATCTTTCTGATTCAAGAAACCATCCCTTTCATCTCCTACCTCTAAACACTTTTTATGTTTGGATCAAGGTTGTGTTTTACTACATGCTGCACAAATGTTTTAAGAAGATATACTTTCTTCACTGAGAAGCTGACAGTTATCTCGTTAAATCAAATATTGCTAGATTTATAGGAAAATATTATAGTTAAAAAGAACTTCCAGTTTTGTAGGTAGCTGACATAAATCACTGTGATACCAATAATAGTCATTGCTTTAAGATCCCAGAAAATTAATTGTCAAAACCAGAAGATGGAGGTGGGAGGAACCCCCCATTTGTCTCTTGAATCTCAAGGTGAGAACAGAGTAATTGAAGTAACTGGAGGGAATAATTACAGGTTGCTCTACCCGTAAAGGTTGTGTCTGTTTTCAGTGTTTCTCCCCCCCAGTGCGCAGGAGTAGTTATATCATCAGTATCTGCTCTTGATCCTTGAGAAGAGCAGAGTTCTTATAGGCCAGCAAATAGTCTGCATGTGGGTTATGAAATGCAGAAGTGCTGCAAATGTAATAGTTTTTCTCCTAACATCTGTATTGACTCTATTGATCTAAAAGAAAATTGAGTTTTCTAAAGTTCAAGTGTAGTTTAATGTCACTAGAGTGAAATGGTTCTTCTCCCGAAGCCCAGACTGCTCAGTGACCATTTGTGCAGATTTACCCTGCAGCGAGAATAACCTCTGGTTCAGTCAGAGGTAAAATGACCGCTAAGTTCAGTGTTGGTTTCCCAAGTGCTGCTTAGTATTGCTGTTTGCCTCATGTTAAAAATATAATAAAGCTTCTGGCAGGGGAAAAGAATTGTAATGACTGTGGGTAGATAGCTGAAAACAAACAATCCAAGACTAGCTGGCAATTTTAAGATGTTTAGGTCGGATATTATTTACTGCAGTCGCTTCTTCGAACTGTTCACGTGTGTTCCCTTTCTAGGAGAGCGCGTCTTAGGAGCACCCTTCACTCAAGTTGGTGACAGGTAGTAATTCAAAGTATGGTTTAGCTGTAATTAAGAACTTGATTTCGTGTCTAAATTCCTACTTAAAGCTAACATTACTTGATTTTTACATCACTGATGTGACAGAAATCTTAAGGTTGGTAAATCCAGTGTTCCCCCTCCTTTCCTCGCTTCACTGAAGGTGCAGTGGGCAGGCATTATCCTCTCCTGAAGGTAGAGGTTGTTCCGTGTTCACTTATATACGTTGTTATTATTCATTATTCACAGAAAGGGTCACTGGGCACTGGTACAGGCTGCCCNGTTCTGTAATATATTAAATCTATCTACATCTTTTGCCTCCAAAGCATGAATTCTCAGTCAGCTAAACTTTCATCCTATTGTATAGCCTGGGTTTTTTCACCCTGGGGAAGAGTGTGCCCAAAGCTTCCAAAAACCCTGTAAATTAGATGAGTCACGTATAATTAAAGCAGTGAAGAGATCTATGCTTATATGGTTAACTGCCCGGTTTATTGGGCACTTAATTAAAGTCTCTCAAAAACCATAAACACTTGATCAATTTTTTTCCTTCAAAGTTTTGTAATGATTGTGACTTGGGACTTCTTGTTCTAGTTTCTTCTTTTAATTAAGGACTGAAAATATATACTGCCATGAAACATCTGGCGTAGCCTGCCTCTCTGTTGCAGAGTAATAGGGTCTGGTATTCTGTGCTGCTTGTCAGTCATAAATAACCTTTGTCTCTAATATTTGGAGCTCTCTGGGTTTGTTTGACAAATATTATCACTAACTATTTGAACAGAAACTTGAATAAAACATTACATTAGTGTCTAGAAAACTTCTCACTTTTATTCACTGCAAGCTTCAAATTATAGTTCTTGGCAACTTCAACTTGAATTTTCTTGAATTATCTATTTATTCATTATAGTATTTTGTGTTCTATGGGCGAGTTACTTATTTCATTCTGTCTCTTACTGTTGGCTGTTCTCTATAGTAGTTGGTTTTGACTGTCTTATTGTAATTAGTGCTGCCTCTTTCCTTTCTGCTTCACACTAAAGGTCTGACAGTGTTTTGTTCTTCGCATAAAGAGTCTATTAAACTCTAAAATTTGAAGTTTGGGCTTGATGCTGTAGAAGCAAGGCTTGAGAAGAAGCAGCATGTTTTCTGGGTTGGAGCCACAAACTACAGACTCATAGGAGTAATTTCAAGATGGTAAAAGGATTTTATTGAACCTCAGTCAGAGCTCAGATTAATTTCAGCTGAGGACTGCAGCCATTAGCTACACTCTGAGTTCCTCATTAATAAGGACTTGCACTGTCCAGCAATAATTGTTTTCTCTAAATCTTAATGAAGATGAAGGAAGAATTGAGGTTTGAACAGAAATTGGTTTCATTTACCAGCTGGATTTGGATTCCAGTACAATATACCATCACCCACCACTGCTGCACGGCAGTAGAGAGAGTGAAGCAATAATTATTTGGTTTAATTTGAGGCAAGTGAAGATTTAGATCAGATTTGAGAGCATATCTGTTAACAGATTTGTATCTGAATTTTCACACTTCTGCCTTAAGAAGGATCTCCATAACTCATGGATCATGGTCTGAAGAGTTGATCCCAAATTCAGAATAGATGCACATAAGACATTGTCCAACAAAAGCCTCTGTAAATTGGAGGGGGAATTCAGACAAAGGAAAAATGTACTTTCATCATGCCAGATATGGATTTGCACTTTGTTCTGAAAATAGTTTTGTCAAAACATTAATAAAGAAGATTACCTGATGTTCTTCAAGTTTCTTTTAATGTGAAAATATATAGTAAAGCACCTTCAAACTGACAGGCATGTGAACTTGTTTGGATTTCTAAATGGTTGTTCAGACAGAAAAGCTAATGTGAATATAGCTATTTTTTCATTTTATGTTGTTCTCCTACTAGGTAGTAGGTATTTTTGGTAAGAACATCGTATTCTCCTGCAGTGCATGTCATATCTGGAGACACTTGAATTCATATCATTCATCAGTGGCCCGTCTGCTTTCCTCTCCGTGTCTGAAGAGCTTCTCTTTGGAAACAACAGCAGTAATCTGGGCTGTTCTAAGTAACTAGACACAAAGCACTAGAACAAATAGGGGGTTTATATAAGCTCTTAGAGAAACCTGAGGTTACAGCGCTTTGGGGTGTCTGGGCAATCTGCTGAATCGCTGTTGAGTGTTATCTATGCAGAGAGTGTATCTTTAGCTGCTCTCATGCGTCTTTTGATATATTCTATTTCACATTCAAAGCAGTGTTTGCTGTTGGTTTCTATTTCTAATGACATTTTGTTTTGACACAGAAATACTTGGATTTCTTTGGACCTTGAAATAATTCTGATTGCATGCTGGTTAAATATTTGTCCTGTGTAGGCAGAGAAATGGGGAAGTCTGACTTGAAAAAAATTTAAATGAAAACTTGTATTCTGCATCGTAAATAGGTGAATGAATGAAGAATTATCAGGCAGTTGGAAGAGAGCAGATATATTTGGTTTAGTGTTTGATAGGAATGGTTGGACTCGATGATCTGGTGGGTCTCTTCCAACCTGGTGATTCTATGATTCTATTTTGTGTAAGATGAAATTCAAAAAGCACTGTCCACACTTGCCAAGTGACACTCGTGCACCATCAGGGTGTCTGGTCAGGAACTTGCAAGCGTCACCATGGTGAGTTACAGCTTTCTACAATTCTTGTGAGTTTGTGGAAATAAAGAAAATGTGATTCTTAATGAGCTGAACAGAAAATCACTTTTATATAAATGGGATTCACACTAGTTTTGTAATTGTGCAATTAAAATAGTTGTAGGTTGAGCAAATGCATCTGACACTGCTTAGCTGCTGTGACATCTTTGTGGCACGTTTCCTGCATAACCAGACTAGATAAATGTGCTCGTTCCTCCTGGCTTATGTTTATTGACATATTTGACAAGCAGTTTGCATCCTGCAGCCAGAGGAGCCTAAATCAAAAAAAGAGCCTGAAATGAATGGGGAAACATGTAACTCAAGTAACGGGCAGCACAAACTTGAATAGCTACAGCTGGGGTGATCTAAAAGAATTAATTACGTCAGGATGTACACTCTCAGACACTTCTTCAGGAGGGACAAAGGACTGATTTGTTTATTGTTTGTCCAAATTGGGGTTTGTTGTTTTTGGTTTTGTTTTACACTCACGCTTCCAAGTTTGCTTTGGCGGTTTAGTACAGCACAGTTGCCAGAAAGAGGACTGATATTTTTTCCACATTTTTTCATGGAACACAAGTTCATCTTTACTGGTACAGTAGAGGTTATCCAAATGGTTCCATCCCTTTGAACTCTGAGGGAGTTCAAGGCTGCTGGCTCTAATCTCTGTAATGAGGTGTGCAGAGTGAGGAAGGTCAGGCTTAGGTCTGGCTCTAACAGGCAGGGGCATTTTCAATGCTTCAGGATTAAGATGATTAAGATTCAGTGGTGGATTAGCTTATTTGATCATGCTCGTGAGCACAGCTGCTGTCCTTTCTGCAGTTCTTGCCATGATGTCACATGAACATAGGAACCAAAGGAAGCCCATTGAATAATAAAAAAAAAAGGCTGCAAACAGCAGTTACAGCCCTGAATAAATTAGAAAAGGAACAAAGGTAACCAGAGATGTACAACAACTGCTCATATAAATTGAGGAGATGATTGTGAAGAATGATCTGAATTATCACTAGAATGACTTCCCAATAAAAAGGAGTAAATGAGAGGCATTGTGATCGTTGATGGACTCTGTACTCTGGATAAATGCGCTTCGCTCTCAGATGAGGTTCAGAGGCAAAGTGGCATGCAGGGCACGAGGCTTTTCTCCTGGTGACAACCATTTGTTGTGTGGGTCTGCTTTGTGTTTTGCTGTGTCCCAGGAAAATGAGCACAGAAAGAGCTGTGATATCAGAGACATTATTGATCAGTGTGACTCCTGGGGGGATTGCAGAAACAAACATTCTGTGCCAACGCTGCAGTGTGAACATTAGTTCCTGAAAAACTAAAGACACTGAAACGGGTGGCAAGTTGGCTCCTGAGTGAAGTTTTCTTGCTGATTCTGGGCTGATGGGAGTCTTGACGTGTCCTTTCATCCAGAGGGGTGAGGCCAAGCTGTGGCATCCTACATGTACTGGAAGGCAGTGAAGCAACGCTCTGGCTTTCCAGCACATTTGCATTCTGGCCAAGGTACAGTTTCTGTAATCAGTCCTTTGTGTTTTAAAATTCCTTTCAGACTTTGAGTGGAAAAAAACCTGTTTTATAAGCTAACATATGTGATCAAATAAAAAAAAGTAAGAGCCTGGAGCTCTAGGTCCAGGGTGCCACCTGCCCACAGCACTTCTTGCTCTCCTCACTCATTGTAGTTGTTCTGTTTTGCTTGTTTTCATCTTCCTTGTGGAGACCCAGAGTCTGGAGAAGAGGAGGCTG
>WAAB01023956.1:379492-409436 GCA_013389865.1 Piaya cayana | reverse complement strand
GAGGTGTTTAAAGGACAGGTAAACAAGGTGCTCTGGGATATAGTTTAGTGGCAGATAGGAACTGTTGGACTCAATGATTCAAGAGGTCTTTTCCAACCTGGTGATTCTACGAACCGCAACCCTTCCTCATTAATACAATGTTTCAATAGTTATGTCCACATATCTTTTTAATCTAATTCAGTATCAATCAAAACCATAATTTTATCATAAAGTGGGAGGTTAGTTGCAGGTGCAGTTGACATGTTCTTTGTTTTACAACTGTCTTAGAGAATGCAAGTTAAACAATATTTGTTGATGTAGTTGCCAAGCCATTCTTCATGATAATTGAAAAGTCGTGGCAGGCAGAAGTCGTCCCTGGTGCCTGGAAGAAGGGTGACATTGTCCCCATTTTTCAAAAGGGTAGAAAACATGACCCTGGGAACTACCAACCTGTCAGCCTCACCTCTGTGCCTAGGAAGACCATGGAACTGATCCTCCTAGAAGTGATGCTAAAGCACACAAAGGACAAGGAGGTGATTCAAGACAGCCAACGTGGCTTCACCAAAGGCAAGTCCTGCCTAATCAACCTAGTGGTTTCTATGATGAGGTGATGACATCAGTGGACAGGGGAAAAGTGATGGGTGTAATCTCTCTGGACTTCAGTAAAGCTTTTCACATGGACCCCCACAACATCCTTCTCTCTGAATTGGAGAGATATGGATTTGATGGATGGACTGCTCACTGGATAAGTTAGTTGGATGGTCACATTCAGAGAGTAGTGCTCAACAGCTAGATGTCCAGTTGGAGATCCATGACAAGTGGTGGCCCCTCAGAGGTCTGTACTGGGACCAGTACTGTTTAGAGGGACTTTTTACAAGGGCGTGGAGTGATAGGATGAGGAGTGATGGCTTTAAATTGAAAGGGGCAAGATTTAAACTAAATATTATGAAGAAATTCTTCATCATAACGGTGGTGAGAGACTGGCTCAGATTGCCCAGGGAAGCTGTGTATACCCCTTCCCTGGAAGTGTTCAAGACCAGGTTGGATGGGGTCTTGAGGAGCCTGCTCTAGTGGGAGTTGTCCCTGTACATGGGGGAACTGGATGGTCTTTAAGGTCCCTTCCAACCCAAACCATTCCATGATTCTGTGAATATTCAATCAGTCCAAGTTTACAATTTTACTGACCTAAACTAATTTTCAACATGAAAGACAAGTCAACAAAACTAAGAGAAACAAGAGTAAACATCTATCACAGACAACATTGTCTATTGATATCTAATAACTGCCAAAATCTAAACATTTTTTTCCTCCACCACTCATGACAAGGAATCACTTCAGGTTAGGAATATCACTGTTTCTGCCTGTATAACATACATTCTCTTTTTCCTGCTTTCTCTTTACTCTTTCATACTGTCCATCTTTCTTACTCTTCGCATTTCCTCTGATCTCTGCTTTGCTTATATCGTTTATATCTTTTCAAACTGCAGCAGTGGCTGTGTTCCTACTACACAGATGCACAGAGGGCAGTAGAGCCAGCTGCACATTCACCTCTGCAAAATCAGGGTGAGCCCAGGATCACTCATGTGTGACCATAGGCAGAACTCATTCTTGTTCTACTTTTGAAGTATACACAAAAAAATTTTAGCTCAAAAATGAGCTTTTCTTTCCACCCTCAGAAATTAATTCTTTCTAAACTTTTAAATTAGTTTCTCAAATGAATTTGTCAGCTGAAAGAGGATTCTTTTTCTGCTTTATTTTCCAGTATATAAACTTTTGGAGAGAGAATTATCTTGAAATACGTGCAGGTTTTAGTACCAAGACATTAGTTCACTGGTGACTAGTTCAGTTATTTTGCAGACTCTTCTCTGATTACACTAAGTTCAGATATGCTACTGACACCCACATGCACAAATGTAAAGGAATGCCAGCAACTTGAAATGAAATCAGTTTTCTTTTATACTAGTTAGATGTTATTACCAGTGTGAATGCAGATCCTAAGTGTCTGATGACAATTCAAAAAATTTTACAGTCTCCTTTTTATTTTCAAAATCCTCCTTATTCCCGTTAGTGTGAAAGCTGACTGTGTATATAAACTCTCTTATTAAATGCTTTAAAAGCTAAACAAGGTAGTAAAAAAAGGAAAATATTTCCTTCTATCTTTTATCTATACTTGTCTTTGAAATTATATGAATATATTGAGTGTACATTTGGGTGTTTTTAAAAAGAATATTTAAACAGCGATATGACAGGGTTTTTTCTCAACCTTTAAAATTCTGCTCTCATAAACACTTGTAAAATCAGTCCCATTTAAGTCCTGAAAACATGACTCAGTACAACCTGTCTAAGTAACACTCCTGGGAAAGTACAGATGAAGTTCTGAATTTGCATCTGCAGCAATGCAAAAAAGTCATTATACCATAATCTAAATAATCTTTACTAGTTTTTTTTAAATACTCCTTTAAGAGGTTGACAGAGTAGTATTTATATCCATAAATAAGATACTTTTACTACAATCTAACAAAATCAAGACTGTAACAGTGATTAATTTTTTTAATAACTTCAGTACTTCAAGATTTTCAGTCCTAATGGGGCAATCATGCATGACTGTTGTGTTCTAACTGAACTATTAGTCTCTGTGCTGTGTTAGTGTAATTGCAATCTAATGGTTTACACTATCATAATAGCACTAAATATTTTACTAAACCAAGTACAGTACCTAAAAAGTGATTTAAATTGTGCCAGGCTTTAAGACTGTCCATTAACAAATGACAAAAATCTGTTCATTTTTCTCTGAATTGAGTAGCAGAGCTGTCAAAATTAGTTTCTTGTTTGCCTTCTAATAATTTGGGTAAAATGTAATATTAAAAGTGGAGAATTAAAAATTGCAGCATAAAAGAACCTCGTAAAATATGGAAAACATTTTGTGATCTTTTGATGCTCTGATTTAGCGGGCTGGCATGATTCAAAATGCCCAATTATCAAAGGGTATAAAATTACTCTAATTGGAATTATTGGGTTTTTTACTCATTTCAGAATTTCTGAATATTTATTTTAATAAAACTTCAAATATAAACAACGTATTAAGCAGTTGTAGCATATCATAAAATATTATCAAAGCAGTTCTACATTAGTGATAAACAATGTCAGCAAAGCTGCTAAGACACCAGCAAGCCACAGCAGCACTATATCCTTCCCAAGAAGGCACTACCTAGCTTGACCGTCCTCAGAGAAAACCACAAATGCCAGTAACCTGTTGGGGACCTAAGTGTGTAGATCCTTTACACATTCAGAACATTCTCTACTCTCAAAAATAACTCAATTAACTAAGTCAGACCACTTACATAAGGAAGGACTATTAATCCAAGTAAGTATTTGTTAAATCTTGCTATTGATGTATAACAGTAGCCTTAAGGTAATGCCATAATGCATACTCCCTTACTCCCTTTTTCAAAGCCAAAAACTTCTGTAACTCCAGAAGGGATCCTGAAGTTAACACTAGAGGTACTCAAAACTTCTAAGTTTGCCTATAGACCTCCCAAAATTTGTTTTACAAAATCCGCTTTGTATAAAGCTGATATCTCATTCTATTCACTATTTTGATAGAACAATCTTATTTTTCTAATATCTTGATGAAGCATTAATTTACAGTGATTTTCAAACAGAGTTTTATTGGAAAATAAACCTTTTTTCATAAATTCAGCACATTTTGTTCAGAAAGGATCTTCTTGATTTGGAGAAGAGCACATTCTTTTTTTCCCCAAGATTTTGTTTACTACTAGTATTTTCTAAGACATTTACCTGATTAAAAAAACACAGAAGGGGAAAATTATGGTTGTGCCACTTAAAGTACATTTTGCATAGCTTATAACTATTTAACTTACAGACTGCAAAGAACTAGACTTACGCCTTTCCCTGAGAATAAATGTATTACTTTAAACCAAAATAAAACAAACCTTCTCATTTGACACTCAACAAGAACAATTTAAAAATCAAATATTAAAAAAAATCAAATAATGAATTAAGTAGTTTTTTACTAAATAATCTTAAGGCGTGCACAAAGATTCCCATAACAAAAACTGTTTATTGCTCACACAGCAAGTGAGAAGCTTAAAGACAGCACTTTCCAGAGAAGAGCAACTAAGCTAATGAAGGGGCTGGACAACAAGTCTTACAAGGAGTGACTGAGAGAGCTGGGGTTGTTTATCCTGGAGAAGAGGAGGCTGAGGGGAGACCTCATTGCTCTCTACAACTAACTGAAGGGAAGTTGTAGAGAGGAGGGAGCTGGCCTCTTCTCCCAAGTGACAGGGGACAGGATGAGAGGGAATGGCCTCAAGCTCCACCAGGGGAGGTTCAGGCTCAACATAAGGAAAAATTCTTCACTGAAAGGGTCATTAGGCAATGGAATGGTCTGCCCAGGGTGGTGGTTAAGTCGCCTTCCCTGGAGGTGTTTAAGGTGTGGGTGAATGAGGTACTGAGGGGCATGGTTTAGAGATTGGTAGGAATGGCTGGACTTGATGATCCAGTGGCTCTCTTCTAACCTGGTGATTCTATGATTCTATGATTCTATGATTCTATGAACCAATCCCTGCTCAAGCATATAGGCATTCCTCCAGCAGCAAACACTCCCACAGGGAGTGTCACTGCTGCATTAAAAATCACAGAAGAATTTGCTAAGTGAAAATGTTACTTAAACAAAACTTCCATAAAAATAATTTTTTTTAAAAAACACTGAAAATATAGTTTAAACTTTTATTCCTGTTTTGATGAGGAAATATTTAAATGAACATAGGCACAAAACAACAGGGTAGAAAAATCTCTTTTCTGGAGATCTCTGAAAGGATTTATTGGTGTAGTGTACAGACTGATTACTCTTAGATAATTACCTTACATAATATTCTAATTTCATGGAGAAGTTTAATTCTAATTTACAGTTTAAATTTCCTACTTAAGGTAAACCTGTCACCTGTGTCACTTTGTGGCTCATAACCATAATCCTCATTTAATTATTTACTTCAAGGGACCATTTTAATTAAGGATATTACTGTGTGTCTAAGGTAACTTATACTTGTGGGTAGTGAAAATTTATACAGTAGAGTGCTCACCTAGATTTCCCCTAACTATAACTCTCTGTGCATGTGTCTCAGCTGCAGAGGATACTTTTAAGACCAAAGGGCAATGTTATTTACTCTGGCTGGACAGGGATCATATTAGAGGTGTCTGAAACTGAACAGGTTCACCAGAACACACCTTTCTTGGATTAGCATTAGCAGTGACTGCACGGCTCCCAGCTGAAATAGAAATGAGAAGATAACAACTTCGCACCTCTACATTTGACCCTGCCTTTGGACACAGGAGCAGACATGCAATGCTGGCTCCAGGGCAAGGCCAGCACTGTGCCCTGTCTCTGTGTTAGTCAGTAGTGGAGGTCCAGGGACCACAGAGCACAAGCCTTCCTCTTATTTTACGAGTTTGAGCAACCAGTGATATATGGGTTTCTCAAGATGAGGGCTGCATGTCAACTGACCTTTTTAGTACCCATCAGGTGACCGATCTTCCATGACCTCCTATTCAAATGATAGAAAAATGCATGCTAGAAAGAGTGAAAATGAGGTGCCCAGGTCCTGCAGAAATCCTTGTTTACTATTAAAAATCTTCCAGCATCTGCTATTCCCATGATTTACTGTTCAATACTCGTAACTCACGTCTTCCTTAATACCCAGAGATCTGAGCAGCCCCACAGGCAGTCAGGGGGAGCTAAAACTGAGAACCTTCCTCAAGCCCTCTTGGAGAAGCTGCTTCAGTAAACTCCCTTCTACACAGGCGAAGATGTTTGAGTGTTGTCTTCCCACAATCAAACATGATGAGCGATGATGGAATTTCTGAGGGACACGGCTTTCCACCACCTTCAGCAGCCTAGGAAGGGGAACATGGGCATGACGGTTTCGGCAAAAATCCCCCCAAAACCCTCACAGCGTCTGCATCCCCCCTTCCTTCCACTCCCACCCCCCTGTACAAGCCCAAGGGAGAAAGGGTAGGAGGAAAGAAAGGCTGAAAATACTGAAAACAAGCATACCACAGGCTGTAAGATTATATGCTCATCTATATTAACACTAATATGCAACTAAAATACCATCTACACATATTCCAGAGACCCCCAAAAAGAAAGAAACCTCCCCCCCGCCACGAAGGAAAATAAGAATACAGAAACAGATCAATAAAAGTTAAGAAGAGAAAATACATCATTACTCTCCTCAGACGGGAGGACTTCATTAATTCACCCGGCACTCCAATGCCACTAACAAAGTCCACAAAGCTTCACTGAGCTTGACTCCCACACACACAGACAGACACAGACCAGACCTTCCAACACACACACTGGAGACCAAAAGGAACCGGAAGACGAGAGGGAGCCGGAAGAGGAGTATCCAACCCCCCAACACACCCTGATTCACGTAGAAAATCGCATGGAATACTGGGAGATGTAGTTCCTTCTCAGCCACAACCTAGCTATTCCGAAGGGTCCAAAAATCAAATCACTACATTGGGGCACATGTGAACTGCAGGCCACTGCTTCCTGAGAATCTAATGGGATTCAACAAGGTCAAGTGCAAGGTCCTACACCTGGATCAGAGCAATCCCTGATGATGTGATTGAGAGCAGCCCTGCAGACAAGGACTTGTGGGTGCTGGTTGATGAGAAGCTCAACATGAGCCAGCAATGTGTACTTGCAGCCCAGGTGATCAACTGTATCCTGGGCTGCATCAAAAGAACCGTGGTCAGCAGGTCAAGGGAAGCAATTCTGCACCTCTGTTCCTCTCTTGTGAGACCCCACCTGGGATACTGTGTCCAGTTCTGGAATCCTCAACATAAGAAGGACATGGAGCTGTTGAAATGGGTCCAGAGGAGGCTACAAATGTGATCTGAGGGCTAGAGCACTTCCCATACAGGACAGGCTGAGAGAGTTGGGCTTGTTCAGCCTGGAGAAGAGAAGGCTCTGATGAGACTTTATAGTGACCTTCCAATATCTGAAGGGAGCCTACAAGAAAGCAGGGGAGGGACTGTTCACAAAGGCTTGTAGTGATAGGACTGGGGACAATAGGTATAAATGCGAGAGGGGCAGATTTAAACTAGACATAAGGAGGAATTTCTTCACCATGAGAGCAGTGAGGCACTGGCACAGGTTATCCAGAGAAGCTGTGGCTGCCCCATCCCTGGAGGTGTTCAAGGCCAGGTTGGATGGGGCCTTGGGTAGCCTGGTCTGTGGGAGGTGTCTCTGCCCATGGCAGCAGGGGTGGAACTGGATGATTTTTAAGGTCCCTTCCAACCCAAACTATTCTATGATTCTATGATGCTATAAGCAATTCTAACACGTATCACTTCATTATTAATGACTCCCAGATCTTCATTAAATGCATATTTTTTAAAAATAATCAGAAACAGTTACTGCAGTTATGCTTTTCACCTTTTTCAAAAAAATTATCATTGGAATAAAATCCAAAGAGATGCAAGTATATTCTTTAGTACCTCACTTTCTGCAGTGAAGGACATTTGTTGTCCATTTTTTATCATCCTGATTGTTCTGTTTTTTCAAACAACCTAGCAAAAACTTCCCTTTTCTCTCCCACCTTCCCAAAGAAGTGGACATGGTAGCCTTTAACTTACAATGCCCCCTAACAACAAAGGGGGCTTCCAGCACTGAGGATATCATGTTTCCGATTTGAAATTGCTTACTTCATCAGTCACCAAAGGTCCAGTTTGAAAGTCATTAAAAATAATGAGAACACTGGCACTTCTCCCAGCAATAACGGCATTGGATTCTGTGTTGCTTTTCTACTTTAAGAAATTGATATATATCCACAAATCATTGAAATCTTATCTTTGTACTAGCTTTAATGAAACTAACGGCTGCTGAAAACGGGATTTTTATTCTGCTTTTTATTTAAATAAGCTTCTACCCACTCCATCATAAAAAGCCATAAACACTTACACAGGATATTGCATCACGAAGGTCCCAAAGCATTTACTAGGATCACCATATCCATCACTAAAATGCAAGCACTCCGCAGTCAGTAAACACTCCAACGGATGATAAAGTCACAAGAGAGTTTTCTGAAGGAAAACTGAAGAGCAACTAATCAAGTTTGTCCAAAACAAATTTAGAACCAGTACAGCGGGTAGAGTCTCACAGAGTCCTTCATTTTCATCTCCATCTGTATCTATGGTAGCATTTTTCAAAATGCAAAAAGACTAACTTCATATTAACTCACTGAGTAACAACATCACTCCTGCTGGGTCCGTATTTCACAAGCTTTGACAAGATAATGAGCCCTTAGTAATATGCTGCAGGCCATCACAAAATGCAGCTTTAAAGAGTTTCATTAATCTCCTCAAAAGAGAAAAAAACTGCTTGTTGGGAAATGCATATGAAAACTTTAAAATTCTCACCCTTAAATTTTCAAGGGCTATCTAAGGTCTAATGTAAAATTTCTCACTGCTATACTTTTCCTGATGAGAACATGCATGATTTACATGCTTTGAAATAAGCTATAGTAATATAAATCAGAAAAAAATACACCCTTTCATTAGATATACGTGTTTAATTACTCTGGGCACACATTTGAACTGTACATTATAAACACTGAGCCTGTTCTTGTTGACATTTTAACAGCATGCTAAGATACAAAGGTCTCACACTCCAAGAATCCTGGAAGTCCATCTGCGCAGTGAAAAGTCCAGAAACACGGGACTGCTACTGAAAGTTGTATCCTCTTGTCAAGATCAGTAGGGCTTAGTAGTACTAAACTGACAGCTATACTAAGGTGAGAGCATAAAACTAAAAGGCAGATATAAATCAAATAGTAACTCAACTAATAATAGAACTACAAGACCAGATTTAATAAAAACATGCCCCAAATGTTTCATAAAGTGAGTTTTAAAGTTGTTTTGTTGTTATTGTGAGCAAATGTGAAAATCTGAAGAGGAATATTACCACTGCATAAAAATAAACATCATCTAAAAATTAACCCAAAAGCCTATTTGGTTAGGGGAATGAGCCACTCAGCTATTAAAAGTATGTTTTTAAAGTTTGTTAAATGATTTATATCTTTAAAAAATATTTTCCTTGCATTTAGTTTGCAGTGGTGGATATGGTCTGTTTTATGAACACATTTTGTTTAATGTTCCCATTAGCTGATGTAGCACCTTTTATCTCAAAATATCTTAGGTTATATTACAAATAGTTTACAAAGTTACAATAAAAAGACATCACCCAGTCATCCCTAGCAATGAAGAAAACATGATTAATTTGACCTCTCTTATCTATTTGATTAAGGAATAAGATGCCAGCAAACTAGCTTCATTATTAACCTTTAAAA
The DNA here is from genome assembly GCA_013389865.1 of Piaya cayana. Taxonomy (NCBI): domain Eukaryota; kingdom Metazoa; phylum Chordata; class Aves; order Cuculiformes; family Coccyzidae; genus Piaya; species Piaya cayana. The sequence continues at coordinate 400,083 of WAAB01023956.1, read as the reverse complement.
TATCTACCAAATAATTGCTCACAGAACTTCTGTTGCAAGCTACACAATTTAAGCAATAGGTGCAAATGTTCAAACATCATGAGTGATCTCACCATTTTAAGATGTGAGAATGTCCTAACACAGTTCAAATAGGAAGTGAAAAACAAGTTAAAAATTGATTTGAGAGTAATATAGAACAGCGAGGACAAATAAAGTTGTGACAACTTCAGCTTATTAAAATAGACATGTGTTTTCAGAACATTTGGGGAAATGTTATGTTCTGTCTTCCTGTGCTGTAAATGATGAAATGAGGATGATAGTTGTGAGATACCTAAAGCCTGACTGTGGGTCATTATCCAATTAATTGATGTGAGAATATTGGTTAAATCAAGCTAAATGACAGCTAGTTGCTCCTCAAATGGTAGAAGTATGTCAGAGTAAGAGGCTTTCAGATAAACAGTGCAGAGACCCTCCCTTTTAACTTTAGAAATACATTAAAAAGCATTTATATTTGCACCTTCAGAAAAAAAAAGAATAAAAGATGACCAAAAAAAAGGATGACAACTAATTCATATTCAGAAACTCATTGAGAAGATTACAGGCATTGCAGTAGCAATGGAGAGTTTCATTGCAAGAGTAAGACAGCATTTTTCATATAGAACCTCTTCTCTGAAGGGGATGAAATAAGATCTCTCATACCTGTTATCTCACATACCCCTCTCCTATCGTCCCCAAGGAAACAGAAGACAGCTCAGTGCCTCTGTTCTCCCATCCCCTCTTTACCACTGCACCTGCTGCACCAATTTGAAGGCAAGCTGCCCTCCTTGGTTCTTCTTTTTGCACTCAGACAGAAATCACACACAGGAGAGCTCAAGAAAGCTTGTTAGTCTCCTACCAAATTACATAGGATAACTATTTTGAGGTCTTGTAAGAATCCTGTCTTGGCCTTATGCAAATGTAGGATAGCACAGGGGAAGGTGCAGGACTGTTAATTTAACAGTTAAACAAGCCAGGGAGAACTGAATCTGGATTCATGGCATTGGGGGAAGGGTTAGACATTTAGTGCAAAGTAATGCAGGATAAATAAATAAACAAATTCTTTTCTGTTTTGATGTAAGCATCTATGCTGCCTAAGCTGTAGGTTTTAAACCTGTTCTTAGAAACAATAATCACGTAAAAACTATAACGACACAACTAAACCTGAACCCTGCTGCAATGGGGGACACATACTTTTAGGTTGCACAGAAGCCTCTCTTGTGGGGGAGAAAAGAAACAAACCAGCACATATTTTCTTACCATTGGTGTACTTCTCACCCTTTTTAATTATAGTCATGGTTTGTTTTCCATCTTCCTCCTTCCTGACACCTCAGACAGCAGCAGCCCAGGCAGACAATACAAACAGATGGGATGTTGCTATTCATCTTGCTCTTCTATCTTTTTTTCATTTGTTTGGGAGTTTTGTTGTTTTACAGGCATCAAAATGAAAATTCTGCCCAAGACACTGCCTGTGTCAAACAGTTTACGTCACTCAGTGAAGCTGAGCAGCGGATGAGCACTGATGGTTTTCTCCAGCTGATCCTGAACTGTGGCAGCCAAGGAGGTGCAGGTGAGCCTCAGTATTGACACAAGGACAAGGTACGTAGAGAAGGCTGATGTGTCCCTAAAATACATAGATGAAAAGGCTGTCCTGGGAACAGAGAAAAAAGAATAAAATGGCCTCAAAAACATATGAGGTATTACTGTGTTCAAGTTCATATTCAGGCCTACATTACCAAAAAGACAAAAGTCATTATTTAAACTCAAAACAGATCCTTCCTCTGTCCTGTCAAATTCTTCAAAAGACTTTGTATATACAAACAGTATTTCTAATAGCCAAACACCTCTAGAAATACAGGTACTCAAGCACAGCAACAATGTTTTTCCATTTCCCAGAGACACCCATTCACCCAGGTCAGGCTACCTTCCCAAACTATTACATACCAGTAGAAAAGCCAAGCCTTTAATTTTCACATGCAAATGTTAGCTAAGAAAGTGCTCAACCCTGAAGACATTTTCAGACAATTAGTTTGAGGCTTTGTACAATATAATCAGAAGTCTTAAATTCTGATTGTGCAATTAAACACAGTATACTCTTGCAGTTGCAATTTATCACACTGCTGCCTTGTCAAGTAATCTGGCCAACAAAACTGTCTGGTACCTAGGAGTAGAGAATTGAAAAGGATAATGTTGTGTAGGAAAGCAGGTCCATCTAACATTTTACAGTGCTAAAAATACCCTTGGGACTTGTTCTGATATCTTGTAATTATGCATACACATTCTGATTTATGGTGCATGTCTACCATCTCAAAGAAGTATGCACTCTGTTCTGTATCTTGCCCTATTTATGAGTAAAATACTTGAGTCTGTAGTGTCATAAAAGAGAAGACAGGCTCATTGCACATGTTACTATCAATTTCATATGAGCATGGGGCATAATCTAATGATCCTTTTCATCTAAGGATAAATATGCACAATTTAGCCTTAAACAGAGTCAGCATCAGATCACTTCATCTGCTGCCTTTGAGAAATGTTCCTGTGATGCTAAAAACGTCTGCTGTCCAGCCCCCTTCTTAAGGCTGCAGAGAGTGTGGCAGAGGAGGCAAAGACAAGCAAGTTGAAAGGACTAGAAACATTAGCACCCATGTATCAAGAAATATAACTTCTTCAGGCCAGACTTGCAAATTCTTGTCTCATTTCCTGCCCCTCCATCTCCATATTACCCTGGTTCTCTCACTGGGCAGCTATAATAATTAACAAAGAAAAGGAAATCCACCTTGTCCAAATGAACACTAGCAAAGGGCAAGGGGGTTGATTGCAAAATAAGTATGTCTTTTAATCACTAAGATTACTGGAGGTATCTTAACTAGTAAGTATGTACAGCCCCTTTTCTATTATGGGCCATTTCTAAACCAGAAAGGATGACCTGGCTTAGACCAAGAGACAAGATCTCCAGTTCCCAAGACTTCTCAGCAATCATCACGTAACCCTGTGCACATGGCTGAAATCCTCTTTTTTGCCTGAAACCAGAATCACTAAACATTTATTTATGTGTGGGTTGTTTGGTTTGGTGTGGGTAGACATAGCTTGTAGATTTAACAATGTAATGTGTTTTTCTCTACCTATTCCATGCTAACCATTAAAAGAGGAAATGTGGTTTAAGTCCAGCTGAGCGGCCTTGGCTGCTGCCTATAGAAGGAAGAGTTGTAATGTGTGTGTGCTAAGGGATGCAAAGACTGTACCAGGGAGAAGGGTCTTCAAATAATATTGACTGCACTTGTGCCAAATACTGGGGTCATTGAACATTTGACTGCTATTTTTTTTATTTCACGTACATCTTCGATTTGTTTTACAGTTGCACATATTTACTAGACAGCATAAAAGAAAACATTATTACAGTGTTATCAAAATGCTTTTGAACAGGAACTTATCAAGGTAAGGTCCAGTTTGTCCATTAAATAAGTCTATGTTTTGAGTGACTACCATACTACTTTTTCAAAATTGAATTAGCTTGTAAGTTGAATCCAAGCCTTACTTCATTTTACAAAAGAGCTTCAGGTTTCTGTTCTCCAGCTCTAACATCTCCATACTCATTTCCTTATTGTTCAGATACCATTAAAAATGTACTAATAAAAAACTCACAGTATTACCAATCACCACAACCAAAACCTGAAAGGTACATAACAATATTATTTCCTTTTGTTCATTTATGTGTTTTCCTATGCTTATTACACATCCTTTATACACGTCTATGCTCCTTCTAGTAATGTTTCTGCTGAATTTTCCTGCATTATGGTACAGCTATTTTTTTCTATTCAGATACAAGTAAATTTGGCTTTTTCATTCTGAAATTCATACATGGAGTGAGATGTGGCTCAAATTACTATTTCCCCCCAAATAAGCAGAAATCACAACATTTAAGGAAAAGCAGCAACCTAGGGGAGAATTTAAAGAGTTCTCATGCATTTTCAGCAAAGATCACAGACAGATATGAAGTCAATATTATGAACAACCTAACCAAATAAACCATGGGACAGCTGAATTTAATGATATCTTTTGGGAACAATCTATTTTGCCTACTTCTCACTCTTGATGTTTTAAACATTTTTTGAAAATGGAATTAGTAAGTTCACTTATCCTGAATTCTTTTTATGAATAGTCCCAGTAACCATGTTTGCTAGCTTTTTCTTTTTTAAAGAATACCTGCATTACTGCCAAGGTAAGATCATTTGTCTTAGCACCCCACTAACTTTTTTTAATGTTCTCAATTTAAGAGGGCTTATCTAATTAAATAAGTAAAGGGTCTGTTACACCACCATGCACCAGATACAGCTTAGAAATAATTTTATTCATCCAAAGTAAGTTAGGTGCTGTGACTATGAGGAGCAAAACCCAGACCTCTCAAGACACAATTCAACATTTTAATGACAATCGATACCTTATTCCCTCTATAAGTGAGCTCTCCAGTTATTATTAATCTTGACAAATGGGGAGGTGAACACTGGACAGAGTGAAGGACTAGACTGTGCCACTGCTGCCAGTGTGATACTGAACTGAATTCAGAAATGCAGGAGTGGACATTTTTGCTTTTAATTATCTCAGTGCGACTAGATCATAGAAATAAAGTTCTCATTAACACGCTGTAGACACAAATTTATAACCCAGGCATAGAATGTATTTTTTAGAAGTAAATTAATTTTTATAAGACAGAAAGCAAGAAGACAATGATAAAGGCAGACAATAGGGTTTAATTCTTTTGTCTTAGTGTAATTATCTTAACAAGATTCTCATCAGAAAATGAGAAATGAACAAAAAATCATCTTGAACTACACACTTACAATGAAGCAAGGTGATAGCACAGAAATTACTGTTGACAAAGGTGATTTAGGAACTGCCCTTTTTGCAACTGAAAACTCATATTTAGATAAAGAAAGGTAGAAGAAATCTTAAGCAATCTGGGGTTATAGCACTCATACTAACAACTTCAAAATAAGTGATGAAAGCTTCTACAGCATATCAAAGACACAAAGTAAGCTATCAACATGTTAGAAATATAAATAATAAAAAAGTCAAAATAACAAGATCTCCAATTCAGAAAATAGAGAATACAAAGGCATTACTCTTTTCTAGCTGTCTGGATCCACAGGGACATTTAATACCACAAAGAACTAGGGCCTAATACATAAACTGTATGGACAAAAGAGAGAAGGCTGGACATAAGTGAGTCATTTAGCCTCCACAGCCCAAAACTGTCAGGAGTCTACCATTTTTAGCTTACAAAATATAGCACATATTTAGCATCTGAAAAGTCTGGATTTTGTAATAAGCACCAGCCTCAAATTTAATGTGCAGAGGACATAGTCTCTTTGTAATGCATTCAATAACATGGTACTTGATTGAATCAGAAGAGCCATTTAGACTTTACATATTGAGAGACGGCTCATCTACAAAATGTCAGTGTATAGAAAAAGCAAAAGAACACATTACAAAAGGATATCCAGTCCTGCAGATAAGACTTTAAAGCAATATATAATATATCCTGGATTAATAACATATTAATAGCTGTGGCAAATTCATACCATTCCCATTTCAATAGCCTGAGCCAAAGAGGGAATGCATCTGACTTTACCTTTTTAGTAATTCTACTTTTTAACAGTTACATTGAATCAGGTCAAGCAGAACCCAAGATACTTTATTTCAAGCCTATTTCAATGGTTAGAGCAGCAATTTGAATAGAAAGCGAGAGTGGTGCTGTTCTCTGTATTTTAAACCATTTTAATAGTTTAAATAAATGAAAGTTATTGAAGCTCATTTCCAGAAATGAACTTGAATCATGCACAAATGTGCTGTTTCAATAAAGATCAGCAGCACAAAACTGAATTACATTAAAAAGCAAAAATATGCCAAATCAGACAAAGATTTGAAACTTTAGTACATCACAGGTGATTCTCCAGTAGCACGTGTTTCCACTCAGAGTGCACCTATTGCACACAGAAAGCACGAAATGAAAAGAAATGCTAATCCACACAACAATGCAGTTTCACAGAAGCAGTGAAGCAACACATGGGCTTCAGTCAGGTCCTTAAAAGCAGGCACTGGGCCAAAACAAGATATAGCAAGACGCAAAAGAACTAGGCGACTGACTTGGACAGGGAAGGTCTCCCCCTCCCTCTCTACCTTGCTGTCAGTGTTCTGTGAAGCAGCTACTTGCAGCACTGCTGGAGTACATGTAGTAAAAATATCTTTGAGAAATTCAGGCACTTGAGGTTACATGGTGGCACTTCAAAGCCTGATGTCTCTAAGATTGTTCTCTCATTATGTTTCTTTTTATAGACACAGACCCATGAAGGAAAGACCTTGCTGACTGAAGCAGTTTCTCTGTTGAGATATGCTATTGCCATACAGCTGGCAAAATTATACTAAATTAAAATAGAAAGCTTAGCAGTAATCTTCACTTAAATACAAAAGCATACAAATACTCTGCTCTTGGTGAAAGAGCAAATAAACAGAAAATAAAATTGTACATAACAGCAACTTCTTCTTTAGCTGCAATAACAGTAATGCTCATGCAGTTATTGTCTTGTGCTCCCAGAACAACGTACTAGTTCATCATTGCATAGGGGTACTGGAAAGATCTGAGTAAACCAAGAACCCTTCTGCCATGCTGACCTCCCACTTGCTCAGAGCCAGCTCAACAACATGTAGCATCCCTGGGCAGTGACTGCCACCCAGCGCCATGCAGCAGAGCCCTGTTGTGGCAGGAGCTGCTTCAAAAAATCCCTGTAGAACACATGCCAACAGTAAACTTCAACCCACAATAGATTTAGCTATTAGGTACCCAAAATTTATATTTCAAACTATAACTGCAGTCTTCAAAACTCACATCAGCTAACCCTGGAGATGCTAAGGTTTTCATTGCAAAAGCTAGGTAGGCCCCAAAATTTCCACATCCAGCAGGCATGTCCTGAAACACCTCAACCCCTGTAGATCAGAGAAATTCACATCTTTCAGCCCTGAGCTTCATTAGAAACTGCAAACTGAATTTCCACTCCCACCTTGCCCTCAACATCTTGTCTGAAGATGTCAGTCCTGCAGGTGGGCAGCATTTTAACCTAGACTTCTTCAAGACATAAGTGCAGCAGTAATGGCTTTCCTCAAAATCAATTGTTCTCATCACCATGACAGAAGTGGTGTATCTTACACTCTTCCAAACAACCCTTTCTCACCTATAACATGCAGAAAACAGTTGCCTATTTCAGGGAATTGGAATAAATCTACAAGGTGGGGTGTGAGCCCAACAAACCAGATGTTGCAAATGCTCACTTTCTGGCTGTGAAGTCCCCTTACAAACTTGACTGGCAGCTCATTCTGTGTCTGGAGTGACGGAAAGGGGAACAATTATACTATGTGAAATCATCGTTATTGTTTCCTTGATTGCATTAGCATTCTCCAAGCATAAATGGTCCACAAAACATTCGAGGCAGACATCTAATGATGGATTTTCCCAACAGAGAAAGCAATTCCTCTAAGCAATAAAACAGTCTGTGAGAAATCCTGCAGTCATAAATCTGGTATTTCTCATTACAAAATTTACATCAGCCACAAAGTGATTACTTCTAAAATTACAAACCCTTGTGGGCAGGAATAGTAGTGGGTTACCAATTGCCATTCCCATGAGTCATGAGGAAAGCAGTCCAAGTTATAATAGTCTTGTAAAAAAAAATCAAAAGAATTAATTGCCTTATTATAGACAGGAAGTTTAGGGCATCCACGTAATGGGCATCTAGCATCAATGTATAAAGACCAGCAATAAATCCCTATGGAAACTCTCAAATGCTACACATGAAAGTCTGAAAAATACAGCTTTGTCACAACTTTTCAACACGCCTTCCACAAAAGCTGTGCCCAGACCCCTCAGCCCTCCTCAGCATTTCCCACATGAGGTCAAGGAGCATGCAGGAAGGAAAGAGAGGGAAGAAGACAACAAGATTAATCCATGACCTTCCATTCCTGTCAAAAGTGGACATTAACTTCAGTTCCCAAGGGGAAAGGCAGAAGCTAAACTGACTAGCCTCAACTTTGTCAGCTGCTGGAGGAACACAGGATGTTTGGCACCTAGGGAGGCAGGACCAATCCTAAGGCAGTGAAGAGGGGCAAGGGGGTATTTGCAGCCACGCATCTGTGAGTTTTGCCAAGCTAGCTTGATACTGGAACAGACTTATCCCGACATTTGTCAGGGAGAAGGCATGTCCCTCAGTTTGAAGATGACTGTATCACAAAGCCAGATTGGCTCCTCTGTTTATTCTTGCAGCCTTCTCTTCCCCAGATACTGCAACCTAACAGCAACCTGACACACAAGGATCGTGGGGCTCTAAGGACCACTAGAATTAAACTAAACACATTTTAGCAGGAAAATCATGTCCTCCAACACATCACACAAGAATAGATGAGTGTTACTGATTTTTGAGGAAATTTAAGAAATTGCAGCAAACACTGTCAACAGAGGATTGATCACATGGTACATATAATCAGAAATAAAGTAAAACCAGTTTAACTCATCTAGATTCACCCTTATTCACATATATTAAGAACATTTTCTAGTTTAGTTGCAGAGAAACCAGAGGAGGAATGTCTTCTGCAAGCAGATATATTCAACTGTAAAATTCAGTCCTGCACTTCTATTTAATCACATTGTGTTGTCTTGGGTTTGACTATTCACAGAAATGTAAGTCCACTCAGGAGAGAAAAAACAAAACAAAACAAACACGACAAAAAAAAAAAACCCAAGTAAGAAGTTGTAAGACTTTTTTATCATCACCATGTATATTCTTCATGCATAAATCAACCTCCTTGTTCGTTGCTCCCTCCAACTTGTGCTCTCATCATCACTTCTGAGTGTAAACCTCGAGATCAAATAGCTGAATTGTGAGTCAGATCTGTTTGTTTATCTTATAGAACATGCATCTAAAGTCTGATCAGCTTTCCATCAGAACAACGTACTAACTCAACTTGCTCTGAAGCTGCTCATTTGCAAGATCACAGGAAGCACCAGTAAGAACAGACATGACACCTCGGAAACAGTACTGCCCCACTCATCTGTGACCCACAGGGAGGCTGAATTCAGGGCAGCATTTGCACAAGTTCTGCATGTAGCTACTCCATATGCACAGAAAGCTTGCATCTTATGTCACTGTCTCTGATTCTTAACAGGATAATCAGTCACCAAACCCATGAACACAACATCACCAGTACAGGTAACAGTTCAACACCAGTTCTGGCTGCTTGACTAACTTAAATATTAAGTACTATAGAAGACATCTCCCAAAAAGACAATTCTCTAAGGTCTTCAATAGGAAGGAAAAGAAAATGTCACCATTTTTCCAGCTACAAACAGATGGGAATATTCATGCAGAAAGAAACAGGAACCAAATGAATTTGGGCATTTTGCTAAACTGAGACACTCTCTGGCAGCATTTTCCCTCCCCTAACCAAGGCAACTGCTCTGGCAACAAGCATGTAGGTAGAAGACTAACCTTGACTTAGTACCATGATAGATGAAACTGCTGTGGAGCGCTGGCTCTTTAGTTGGAAAGAGGCAACCCAGAAAGGAGAAAAGAGGCCACATCACTTCCTGAGCAGCAGTAGCAGAGCATTGATGCCAATTCATGGGCACAGACAAGGAGTAGGGGAGGCAGGATGAGACGATCTGTTGAAGAAAAGTCAGGTCCCAGACAGAATGCTAGCCACTTTCAACCAACCGGAACAATTAGGAGATTGTTCCTCAACATAGCGAATAACCAGGTTTTAGAAACAGCTTCTCTGCCTGGAATCACCTGGAGCCTGATTGAGACCAGCCTGAACACAGATGAGGGTGGCCCCAGCTCACTGCAGTGGTGTGAAAAGTTATTAGTATTTTATTTTTACTGCAAGTCTGATCATTGGCTGTTATGTTGCTTGCTTTGCACAGCATGGTGCAAAATTTATTACAAGCAAGGTAACAGTTGCAAAAAACCCTGTAAATACATGCTTACAAAAGAAATGAAGTTTTATACACAATATACTAAAAGAATACATTCCCACAATTTATTATCTCATCTTCACCATACCCTGTGCCCTTCATTTTAACTGTTCAGAGAGTAACCTGGTCACATACCCCATGTTTATGACAAAACTATTTCTCAACTATTTCTATTCCTTACCATCAAAGGAAAAGATATTCTACGTGCTTATGCTTTCTGCTCTAATAATATATTTGAAATTTATAGGGTTGTAAAATGGTATCCCAGCACATTAGCTATTTCGATCTTTGATCTATCAGTGCCATTTGAGTAGATGATAATCACTTACCAGCTCAAAATACTAGACTAGCAAAAAACCACTTCACTGCTCCCATAATACATTATACAGCTAGAGGGTAAATATTTATTTCCTGTGGGCAAATTTTCTATTTTAATAGACATTCATATGCTGTATTTCTCTTGTGAATCTGGTTCTGCATCGCTACAACCCATGGTGTCACTTGCTTACAATTAATTACAAAAAAACCATTTTGAAAAACAGAGCTTAAGACATCTTTACTTAGAGATGGATAAATACTGATATGCATATTATGGACAAGTCACCTTCAAATCTCATATGTGAAAACCATCAGCAGGCAGATTTGCTCTAATCTGGGGCTATCCGAGATCTGCTGATAAGCAGAGTGTGAGGGGCAAGTCCTCTCACCCTTCCTGCTGGGAGGGATGATGTCCCTCTTATGTGGTCAGCAACTTGCAGGACAGCTAATCTGGATACAACTGGGCTCTATAAAGTTTTTCTTCTCAAGTTCTTATTACTGTCGAGTGATTATTAAAAATATTTCATTACAACCTTAAACCAAAAGTTTCCTCTTTTTGTGTAGAGCAAATCTATCTTCAATAGTAAACTTTCATACACTGATAATCCAACAAGACATCACCCATGATCAAGACCAGTCATTTCCACAAGAGATTGGGTTTTGCCTCTTTTATAAAGATATTTCAAGTTGAAAAATTAGTTTTGATATGAAAGTTATAACATTTCATCTTGAAACTGTCAAAATGAAAACTTCTAATTTCCTGGACTGTTTATCAAAATCTTAAAATGCTTCAGTAATTTTCAAAACACATTGCAGCAGGGAAAGAATAGAACAGACGTAAAACTATTTGCTACATCGGACCGTAGTTCTTGTACATTCCCACTCCTCCCCTTCTCCAATTAAATGATGATGATGATGATGATATTGTTGTTGTTGTTGTCGCTGCTGCTGTTGTTGTTGTTATTATTATTTTTTTCTGCAGCCTATGTACTATTCAGCAACCTTCCCCCTTTATTTAGAATACACTTGCAAACATGAGGCCAAAATATCAATTCTTCACTCCAAATCTTTCAAAATTATCTTTGAAATATTTTCAGTACAGTTTCTAACAAAGAATTGGGGTTTATATTAAGTTATTAGAATTAACTAGAGTCATTAATAATGACAGGGAAATTCAAATTAACATGTTATTCCAGAGAACAGAGAGAGAGTTTCACACAAAAAATCTTAAAGTAAAGCTCCACAAAATGAATTCCTAAACTAACATAAACATCATCTGGCCCAGTGCACAACCCATCACTCTTCGGATTGTGGTCAAGATATCAAGTTGTGAAATTGATCTCTCAGACCTGATCAAAACACATCCTTCAGCTGAGAGATATCTTGCCATATTTACAGAGGAAGAATCCTGGACCTACAGTGTCTTTCAATGTGGAAAATTATCTTCCAGCTGGTCTCCTGCAGGGTCATGTCCTCACACTTCAGGGTATTATTTGCACCTGACATCCCCACACAATTTAAATGTATCATTTCCCCAAATTCTACTAATGTTGCAAACAACTTCATTTACAAGCCAGCTTTTTAGGAGGCATTTGACAGAGGTGAACAAACAGATGATGATGCTTTTGTTTCCAGGATGATGCACAACACCTTACAAGTTGATCTTCAAAGGGATTTTACAGGAATGTGTGTTAAAGTTTGGGGAACACAAAATTTCCATAAACAGTCTGGAAAGAGAGTGAATAAGGATGTGAATGTGTTTGCTGGAAATGTGCTTTTCCTTACAACTCTAAATAATATTGAAATAATGAAACACTGCAAAAGAAACTTAAGACATGAAGGGACTGGGTGCTAGATACAGAGCCAGATTAAAAATGTGGAATTATTCTTGTGGGGCACGCTCAGTGAGTGGAGGGAAAGAACTCTTCATATATAAGGATGGGGTCCGAGCTGACTGTAACCAATCAGGATAGACACTTTGGGACTATACTGAATAGTAGTCAAAATTTCAGAACCATTCCAAAATTTCAGTAGCCTTCAAAAAGCAATGTTAGAAATTATTAGAAAAGGAACAGAGAACATAAAAGAGAATATCATAGTGTAGGCATATAAAAGTATAATACTGCTGCTGCTTGAATACTTTAGTGCAGTTTCAGTTTGTCATGTGCTTCAGCTGGAAGGGGAAAGAGGAAAGGCAAAAGGTATGAAACAAGTTCTGGCTGCGAGATGATGAGATAGATCACAATGCCTCAGCCTGGGTGAAGACAACAGAGGTTGTGATAGACATGTATACAATGACAGGTGACAGAGGCAGTGACTGGGAAATCGCTGCTCACCATCTTTTCCAACACAAGCACCAGGGTCAAAAAGTGAAACTGACAATATCAAAGGAGATGTCACTTCATCCATTGAATAATTAAACTGAGGGAACTGACTGCTACATGAGTTAGGTGATAAAGATTTATCTAGGTTGAGAAGTGACTGGAGCTTTATCAAAAACTCTTAAATGTAAGGATGTCCTTCTGTCTGAGGAAGTCCTGAGCTACACATCTTTGGAGCGGGACTTGTAACATGTACCAGGGAACTACTGCTATACTCTTGAACCATTCTTTGTTGTTGCTTAGGTATGACCCATTCCCAGATGAAGAGCTGATATAAGGCTACATAGACTTCTTTTTTGTTACCACAATACTTTGGGCTTTTTGATATATATACGTTCATATAGTTAGAAAAACAAATCTCAAAAATATTCAATCTACATCACTTTCCCTCTGCACACAAGACTAAAAAAACAGCTTTCATTAGAAAACCCACTGCTGTCAGGCTAATGCTATGACTTTTTGAAGTGCAGCCTACTTTGGAAAGGAGAGACAAAAGGCATCAACAAATAGAAAAGACTGTGTATCAGGAATGGATCTGACAGGTCAGCAGGGTCTTGATATTGCTCATCATTCACAAGCTTCAGACAAGGAAATCACAGATCATCATAACATGGGGTTTCACCACAGATGTTGGGATGACTGTACAGAATTAGGTTGTTTAGAAGCTGTTTTCACAGGTGCTTTATGAGCAAAATTTTCCAGGGCTAATTTTGATAGTAACATCCGCCAATAGAAAGCTAGAAGTAGTCTAGCACTTCTTCCTGAAAGGAAGAGATGGGATAGCAAAAGGGCTGTTTGAGAAACAACTATCTATGAAATATATATGACACCATTTGATTTATTTTTACCTCAGGTAATATTTTTCCTACTACTTTGGAGTGTCTTGCACACTAAAAATGAGGTGCATATAAAAATCTTATTTGTCTGAAAATGAAAGGTTGAAATGTAACTTCCCATTTTGGATCACAAGGGTATTTATACCTACCTGGATTTCTTTAAAGAATTTTAGACTATATTGGCTAAGGAGCATAACAAAATAGATACATTGGTTCAAAACTATTTTTATTCTTCAGATAAGATTACTCTTACAAACTTTTCCTGTAAGAAATCTGACATTAGGTGGTTGGTTGGATTTCTTTGCTAGCAAAATGTATGTTGTAGTGTCGTGCCATAAACAGAAAACCGAAGCACCTTTTTAAAATTCTCGGCACTGCTGACACTTCAAACAAGTATTTGGTTTGGTTTTGGTCTTATCTATTTCTAACAGACAGCCTATACCTCGGAAATCTGACCTGAAAGAAAAATTCAGCCCCAAGTATCTGCTGTCAATTGTGCAGAAAACAGGAGATGACAGCAAAGTCACTTCTGCATGCTGAATTAGATCTCTTTCCAACATCTTCTAATGTCATTATTAGCACTCAAATACACTGTGTCAAAAAGTGTCTGTACAGAAAGACGGACCAAGTAATATCAAGTTTATCTCTTAGGCAATATGACAAGCTGTGTTTGATTCAGACTCTTAAGAAAAAGCCTCTGGTCCATCATGAAGGTTTGTTTATGTATGTGGATATTATAATAGTTGGAATCAGGAAAAAAGTGTATTATGCAGCTTCATTGAATTAGTGGAATCAATAGTGCCATGAGCTGCTAAAATCATCACTATGAGCCATAGTGCTTATACTTCAAATAGTCAATCACAAAATCACAGGATCACTAGGTTGGAAAGGACCCACTGGATCATCGAGTCCAACCATTCCTATCAATCACTAAACCATGCCCCTCAACACCTCATCCAGCCGTCTTCTAAACACCTCCAGGGAAGGTGAGTCAACCACCTCCCTGGGCAGCCTCTTCTAGTGCCCACTGACCCTTTCTATGAAAGATTTTTTCCTGATGTCAAGCCTAAACCTCCGCTGGTGGAGCTTAAGGCCATTCCCTCTCATCCTGTCTCCTGTCACTTGGGAGAAGAGGCCAGCTCACTGTGAAGAGTTTCAACAAGATCATCTACAGAAAGACTACTCTCTGTTTCAGAGCTGGCCTTTACAACAAACTCTAATTCTAAAACAGCCACACAACTGAGGATTTAAGTGTATCAGATGGGTTTAGAACCATTTTCAGAGGATGGAAGAAGGTAATTGCATCTGCAAAGATTAAATTCAAGTAATTTGTTCACAGTTTTCTTTCTGACAGAACATATCCAAATAAAAGTGACTAACCAGATGAAAAATGGCATTTAACTACTGACAAAGCAATTCCTGGAAAGACAGCAATGTCTATCGCTGTAGCACTGAGAAGAAATGTGTATCATCTAAGTATAAAGTCAATGACTAATAAATAGCAAAAAGAGTGGTCGTTACAGCTCTACATCATGCTTATGTATGGTAAAGATCAGAAGGTCAATAGAATAAATGAAATAAACTCCAATGAAAAAGCTTTGAATTCTCATACTCTTGAGACTATTAACTAATCTAACAAGAAAAAAAAGGCTAGTTAACTCCATTAATTAATGGATAACAATAGAATATTCTTATTCTAAGTAGCTAGATTCTTCCTGCTATTTCATCTGCTTATGGCCTCTTAATATCTATTTCGTTTGACTAAAGGCCAGGCAATTATTATTTGAAAGTGACAATACAGTTTTGTCCCGCCTCATTGAAATCATGACTACCAAAAAACATTTAGGAATGTTTAAATATTTTGGGGTTTGTCCATATTGAACATGTGAAGTGGCTGTAAGCCATTTACACCAATCATCCACAATGGAAGTTGTCATGCTCTGCCTTCTGTTCTGGACTCATAGATTCGTAATTAGCACATGCTGTGTCCTGAAAATGCTTAGAAAAAATAACAATAATAATGATCAAAGTAGTACAAACACTTCCACTCCTTAGTATGGTTTAATTCTGTGTAACAACAAGATATTTAACCAAATCTTAACTTTCTAATTTCTAAACTTCTAATAGCACAAGAAGCTAACCATGATCACTGCATATTTTAATCCAAAACATAAGTAACTTATGGTCTTATCAAAATTGAATTTTACCTTTTCTATATGTCAATTGTAAATATTTTTTAAAGTGGACTTCAGAATGCAAATTTAACACCGATCTTAATGATCTAATTACCATGAAACATAGGCAGTTTCTCATACCATATAATAGTACTCCTTAACAGAGAAGTATGCTATCATTTCAGTTATGCCTGTACACAGTATATTTAAAGCACACCAAATTTTACTAGCCCTAGCCAAGCGAACTCATCTCTTCAACTCACTACCAAATCAAGATTGAGCAAGACTAAAGTCTTGTTTTTCCTTTTCTCAATGGTCTGCATATAAACAAAGGTTTACTTGAATGTTTCTTTCAATGTTAAAAGGTTTTTCTGTTTGTCCATTCCTATGGAAAGAACAAACCCCTTGTTAGTTCCTATGTATGTACAGGGAGGGGGTGGCACAGTCCATCTCCCCCGCTCACCTACCTCCCCTCTAAAGTAATCTTGTCACAAGAACAAATCCAATAAAGGTTGTCTTAATCCCTGCAGCCTAGAAAACATAAATCTTAATCTCAAGCATAATTTGAGGGATGGAGCAGGGGCAGAAGACATAAGGACACTGGTTACAGTTATAGCCACTCAGCTAAGCCCTCCATGTGTTAAGACTTTTCAGGATAATCAATTAACCCTGAGTTAAAAGGACAAGACAGCACTAGGCTGGCTCCATATCTTTGTCTGTCAATTGGTACCTCTTACACAATGTGAGCCTGCAGACTGACATTTCTCCCACAAATACACTAAAGAAGATCAAAGATTTTGAAAATAAACTGTAAGAAGATTGGGGTATAAGTAAGGTCACTGCTGTAGTAAAAGATGAACGCAACAAACAAGTACAGTTTTTAAAGCAGCTCTTCTCAAAGACTGAGTAGGGGCCAGGCACTTTTCACAATGACAATGGCACGGGATTGTTCAAAAGGAAGCGATAAATGTCTTCTTGAAGTGCAGCCTTGCATTTGGGAAGTAGAAATGTCAGAAATTATTGAGCAGAAGTGTAAATCAGTGTTTCTTGCAAGCCCTTCACCTCCGTCCTGGTAGGTAGAACTCCAGCATCCTCTTGCCTAGGTCTGCAGATGCCTCCCTGCAATCACACCGCAGCAGAGCTTGGGTTTGGATTGCTCTACTTTAGTCTCCTGTCAGGAAGTAGAAGAGATTTTTATACCAGTTGAGTAAGTAGAGGGAAAGTGATGGTGGGAAAATACCTGGAAATTCAGCTCTAACAGGAATTATATAACAGAAGCATGTTTCCAGTGTAAGTCATCACTTGATAGAGCCCCTGCACTAAAGAACCCAATCTGCAAACAGGTACAACAGAAAACTTTGTCGAGTACTTCTCAACTACACTAATAAAGAAGTGGCCAAAGTAATCTACGTTCCTAAATTTCTCTTATATATTCCCCAAAGACAGACAGGAATGAGAAAATCTAGAAGTCTAAACCACACCACTTTAAGATTAATCATTTCCTGAAAGGGAAATCTTGTTGTCAGGGACATAGAGTTAACCCAAGAAATCAACAGCATACATTTTGGATTCTCAGAATGGGTTTCTAAGTGATGAATTAGATCAAACTGACATTTTAACCCCCATCCCTGCCAAGTAAATGGCAATAACGGTAGGGACCAGAGGAAAACTGTGGAAGAAAAGAATTGTGTAACTGAATTAACAATTCAGATTTACACAGGGTTATGTTACCAATCAGTGGTAACAGTGTTCAGAAAAATGTAGTATTTAACATCAGAACACAACCTCCAGCATCTTCCTGAACTGGAACGAACCAACAGCTTAAGATACTGACATGGCATAAAGGTGAGAAAAAGCACATGATGACTCAGCTTTAGTCCCACTTATCCTACAAGCAATTTTACAATCCTGTGCATAAGACAACAAACAGCCCTGGCAGTGCTAGGTGGACCAAAAGACACAAACTGGATAAATTTCAGTCTCCAAGGCTGGTGCTTTTGTCTGTTTCCAAACTCAGTGACACAGCTGAACCAGGCCCGCTCATGCTATACTACATGAGCAAAACAGTTTGTAGAGAAACAAAGCATTCTTTTAGCATTCTTCACACAACAGATGGGAATGAAAATAGTCACCAAAGAAAATTAGTCAGCTAACTTTTTATCTTTTTTCCTTTCTTTTTTGTGTGTTTAGATAAAAAACCAAAGCAACTTAAAACACTTTTCAGACCAATAATTTTAGTTGATGAAGACAACAATTAACAGAGCAGTTTCTGAATATGTAGATATTTGTTATTTTCTGGAAAAACAAACAAACAGGAAAATGGCCATGCTATCTCGCAGTACTCTCTATTTACTCTCTGTTTTTCAAAGTGCTTTGCAAAGAGTCTCAAAATCATCAGATAGGTTTGGTGGTGGTGCAACCATCATACGTGTCACCTTGGCACTGCCTGCCCTCAATGGTCTTGGATTTCACATGTTTTTGATCTCTTACCAACCACTACCAAAGTACAATTTACTTATGTTTCACATATGTCACCTGGAGTATAAATGTGAGGGTTCTGTAAGCAATCAGAATATATCCAACCTAATTTTTAATATATTTTTCCCTTTTACACAAACTCTCAATAGAAAAATAATTAACATATTTATAAGGAAAGCTAACTTTGCTTGAAACATTCCAGAGAACACTGTTTGTGGGGGTTTGGGCTGTTGTTTTTTTGGTTAGGTTTTGGGGCAGGACATTGTTTGGGGAGCTATTTGGGCAGAGGGGTAAATCAAATTTAAATTTCACTTTAGTAGAGCCAAGATTTTGACTCATATCTTATGCAAAACAAGAAGAGTTACACAGCCATAGTCATAAAGAAACCGGATCCCCATACATTCTCACATTTCAAAATCAGGTGAACCAGCCAGATCAAGGCTCTGAAATAGAAGTCTACTTATATTTATTTTGCCAGATAAAACACCTGTTCTAATAGCCAGGGATGACTACAGACTTTGTTGATTTGATTGTTGATTTGCCTAGGAGCTTTACAGATGCTCACATTAATAAAACAAACAGTATTGTATTGAGCTCATCACTAGTAAATGCAAATTTTGTTTTAACTATTTGCTCAATGAGATGATTTTGGGACCCACACGCAGTGTTATAAACCAACCACATCACTGCCTAAGTTAAAAAAGGGCAGAAAGCTGCTTCAATGAAAGAGATGAATGAAAATCACTCCACTGTAATCTTACACATTTGTGGTAAATATTTGATGCTATTTATGTAGCAATATTTCTGCAATTAAGCTTATGCACTCTGTGCACCTATGGTCCCAATGAAACAATGCAAATAGCTACTTTCATTTGCAACAGTTTGATTTCTGTAAAGAAGACAAAACAAACTACAATAAAGGTTTTTATTTTTAAGACATCCTGGTGCTCAAAAATTCATTCTAGGAAGGAACCAGTGGCAAGCGTATTTTTCTCTTAAGTTTGCAGAGACTAGGAAAAATTCACATTTTGTTTTTGCTTACTAGTTGATTAACATGAGCACAGAGGACAAAATAGACCAACCTGGATATTCTCATTCCCACTTCATGTTTCAACAGAGATGGTACCTTCAGCCGAGGAATGAGATAGTCTGTCCCCATCTTGAATTTCAAAAGCCTCAAAAAGAAACACTGATGATGGCATACATCTAAAATCTTTTGCTGACCTCCTTGGTACGCTTTCTGCTATACAAAGGCTGCAACATCCAGGGAGCATGTCACGGAATGTCTCTGTGGTACAGAGTAAAGGGAAGCACAGAGAAGCAGCTTCCTTGTTCTCCTACAAGAAAGAAAGTTAACAGGGAATGGAGGAATTTGAGCAAAAGGATAGTCCTCAGCTGTGTTGAGAGCAAACCAAATAAAATTAGCCAAGGTCTGAGTAGTTCTGTGAAGGAACTGTACTTCACGAACCAAAAGGTCATGGACAAAGTACAGGTGTTTGCAGCTCATAAGACCAATTGTGTTCTCAATTCAGGAGATGTTTGGAAGACAGCAAGGGTCAAGCAAAAGGAAACTACAACAAATCTTTTCCTTGCATAAAGATTTCAATAGTATTGTGTTTGAGAAACAAAATTCTGGGTAACTGCAACAAACACTAGGAAAAATATCTGTTCCTTTCTTCCCCTCGGGGCTACTGACAACACGGTCAAATAGCTCAATAAGTATAAGAACAAGTTGCGCTGTAACACAAAGACCTTCCCTGGTAACAATGCTGAAAAAATACTGGAATTCAAACACATGAACAAAGCCACCAAGAGACAGTGCATCGGCGGAGCCCTAGTGACTGAGAGTGCACTTTCAGCATACAGCAAAAGCTGGATAATTTGGCTTTACTTAGACTGCAGCCTCAGCCTCCTAAATTACAATGGAGAAGGCTAAAGTTAACCTGAATTCTGCACCTTGCACAGTGTAGAAACACGCAATCAGCTCAGCTAACAGTTTGATAATCAATGGTACCTTGACACATAAATATCTAAAACGATCTATTGAGTCAAAGCAGAGATGAATCAGGCCCACCACTCAGTCTTTGAGAGGAGGCGTTAGTCTGGTGGTACACAGGAGCAGCTAGTGCTCCCCCAGAAGCCACAACTGCTGTATTAGTGATGGCAGTAAATGCATTCCTGCCTCATCGCTTAGTTTCTATTAGGGACATCTTGTCCAAGAATCTACACAAACTATCTTTGAAACTGCCTGTCCCTATAACCTTCTGCAACAGCAAGTTCCAGAAGTTCATTGCTGTACAGAGCATTTCTCATTTTTTCCTGCTTTTAAGGATCACAGTCTCCTAATTTCATCAAGACCCCTTTTATTCCA
>WAAB01023956.1:339385-369931 GCA_013389865.1 Piaya cayana | reverse complement strand
GGTGAAGGGGCTGGAGAACAGGCCTTATGAGGAAGGGCTGAGAGAGCTGGGGTTGTTTAGCCTGGAGAAGAGGAGGCTGAGAGGAGACCTCAGTGCTCTCTATAACTACCTGAGGGGAGGTTGTGGAGAGGAGGGTAATGGCCTCTTCTCCCAAGTGACAGGGGACAGGACAAGAAGGAATGGCCTCAAGCTCTGCCAGGGTAGTTTCAGGCTTGACATAAGGAAAACATTTTTCACAGAAAGGGTCATTAGGCAATTGAATGATCTGCCCAGGGAGGTGGTTGACCAAGTGAAGGTGGATGAGGTACTGAGGGGCATGGTTTAGTGTTTGATGGGAATGGTTGGACTCGATGATCCGGTGGGTCTCTTCCAACCTGGTGATTCAATGATTTTATGATTCTATACTTAAACTTTCCTGATCTTACCACCAGAGGTACTGCTAGCTGCATGCCTTTGCTCATGTAACAGACCCTCAAGACCCTCTCCAAGCTTTTTGATATTTTTTCCCGATATCAACTCAAATACTACTATATTACTTCTCTAACTGTAACGTCAGTGACCAAATGAAGGAAATGAGAACCAGGGCAGTTGTTTGAAAAGGACTGTCCTACATTTGCAAGCTCAAGCATAAAAAAAATTCCTTATGCATACAAGACTCACTCTGATTTTCTTGCAAGTGTTTCTTCAAGGGTTATCTTTGAAATGAAAAACTTCTGACATAAGACAGCAATCTTGTTTGGAAAAAGTATGCTTTTAGGTTTACTCCACTTTCCACAGACCTTCTAATCACAGTTTGGAACAGAATTGCTAAAAAGCAGACACTTAACATATTCACAACAAACATAGCTGCAGCAACTTATAAAACTGCAGTCCTAGAGAACTACAGCACATGAAACAGCTCTTCAACACAGAGAAGTGATAAAGGTAGTGGTATAAATTCTTATAGTTTTTGCTGTACCTTTATAGTTCAATAATGAACATATAGTGTCTCGCTTTTGTAAATTTTGCTAATTTTATGCAGTCAAAGTAGCTTCTAATAGGTGTCATTATGCAGAAGAAGCTGCAAGTTTCTGTGGGTTAACTTTTTCTTTTTAGAATGGAAGATAAGCTTTTGAATTTGCTAACATCTCCGTTATTTCACCTACTGAATCTAACAGTAGAAAATCTTCATTATATAATTATTTTTTAAGTTGCCAACTTACCCCAAAATGGAGTTTAGAAAACAATTATTTTAATGTACTGGCACGTACAGCAGTTTGAAGAATATCCTTCTAACAACAGTAGGAAGAACCACGCTTCATTGCATTCCTATGACCCTGCCAAGCAATGGCAGAAATAATCCTTCATCACACTGTATAATGAAAAATCACTATAACTTAAAAAAAAGGAAGCTATTTTACTGTAGTTTTCCTTTAGAGTGCTATAAAATGTGACTACGTTCATATGACAGCACGTGTGTGTATATGTCTCTTAATAAAGCTTCTCTGAAGGGCAATACAGCATGTACCATGGAAACAGGGGTTGCCATGGAAAGAATGTGTTTTAGTGGATAGCAAAAAGAAATGAGGGCTTGATTCCCCCTCTCTCACTTGTCTTAAAAAAAAAAAAAGAAAAAAAACCCAAACCAGTGTAACTATTGACATAAGCAGAGTTATTCCTGAAAAAAAAAAATCAGTATGAATGAACAATCAGATGTGATACATGCATAGCATGGATTTTTTGGCATTAAGGCTGTAGTGATCTGTGTAGCCCTGTATTTTCAGCGCAGTTCTTCAGCTAACCCTCACACCACACGGCTCCTCAGCCAGACCCCCTCGGGCATGCTCATGACACGTGTCCTTCAAAACACGGCAGGAGCTAGAGCCAGAACAAACCACAGGAGAGTGGATTCACAAAGTCATTGTTACTCACTTGCTCAATCCTCATGCAGAAAGTGCCAGAATCTTCTACCTGCTAGATCTTTTCTTTGCTTGATATGAAACGTTTTCTGTTAAAATGCACACAGTGTTACGAACGAATGAAAAGTATGAATCAAATTAACTTAAACATATTGGTTTCCAGACATGCTTAAAATGAAGTCCAAATTGATGTGTTTCATCTGCCTTATTCATTAAAATGGCATTCTCAATGTCCTCATGTTACCGTAATCTCCAAAGCACTGGACAAACAAGTACATTTGTTTATCTTTATCACACTTTCCTTACTAAAGAACAGGGTTTTATTAAAGAGATCAATCACCTGTGTACAGCTTAATAGCCTCAGCTGTGCATGTAAGACAGAACTTGCTTCAATAGCCCACAACTCCCGAAGTACAGTGGCATATAAAACCATTTGTTGCTTTAATAAAACTAAATTTTTCTCAGAGCTAGCAAGTAGCCTATTAGAATTAATAATTTGAGACAGAAAAGCAGTGTTTAAAAATCCCCAATACTAATAATAGGAGCAGAATCAATTCTGTTTGGTTACATCCATGAGAGCCTTATGCTTCTAAACAGAGACACAAAACCACTTTACATTTTTAATACTGCCTTTCTCATATTAAATAACCTTTATTATGGAAGTAGTCTTTTGAAACTTCTATCTGTGTTGAAGTAATTGGAGGATTGCTGCTTCTAATGAACAGTTTCCTTATAATGGAGGCCAAAGTATTTTAAAAAGTTAACATTAGACGCAAAACTTATAAAGAAAATCTTTTTGGAAATGCTGATAAACAACATGAAATACACTGTTTTTCTAAAAGGCATTTCTTACTAGGCTACTGCTACAGAATAAAGAAGTTGTATCTGCAGAGGAAATACGATGTTACCACAAACTTAAACAGCACCCCTTTTATCGCTGAGTAAAAAAAAAAAATATATTAATTGAGATCACACCCTGTAAGACTTTTCACATTTTCGCAATCAAAAGAGTTGGTAAACAGCTCAGCCCCAAAATTGTCCCTCTCTCTGTTACAGTAAAGTACAGAAGCTTCCTCATTAGATGAAAACTTGTAGTTCATTGACTGTCAAGCTTTTCAAAGTTCTTATTAATTTTTGAGCTACTTAGATTTATATAACAAAATTATCTGCTTAATTTGGGAAGAAAACTCCCTTTAACTGCCTACTTTGATTAAGTAGTGGTTTTAGCAAATGGACATGATATGCAAAGCAACTGCTAGCAGCTGTAACATGAAAGAGAAGAGCTACTGAAACAACATTTTAGAAGAAAACAAGCTCCCTATAAGTAGCACCAACTGAAAACCCACTAAGGTGATCAGGAAGTGCCTCACAGGTTTTGAAAGTAAAGCTGAAAAAAAACAGAAAAGAACCAATCCTTCATCTCCTATCAGCTGTTCCTGTTGCCAGTGATTATGGCAATATTTCACAGAGAACATATGGCAATGTTTATAGCCATCAGGCAGTATTTCACAGAAGCTGTGACACCATGTGTCCACTAACTAGCCTTTCTGATTGCAATTAATTAGAGAAGAAGCAGGAGGCACTTTTTAAATAACATTAAGTCTCATAGATTCCTGAAGTTCCATGGCCCATGTACAAGACTAAGTGACAGAAAAGTCTATTAAAATTGTAACAAGCCTAGTACAGCAAGCCTGTCCTTGAGGAACAAGAACTAATAAAAAAAAAATACACTCTTTAAGGAGCATAAGAAAGAGCAGAAGTATAATAAGCCATTCACAGGGTGGTACCTTGGAAGCCTGCAACAATGAGGAAATATTTGAAGACCTTTAATGGACCATTTTATGAAACAGTTTCTGCAGAAAAGCTGCCACAATGAAAGCTATAGTAGTTGTTTTATAGTTGCTAGACCCAAGAGGATGTGTATCAAAATTACATGGGGATCTATTAAGGAGCTGAGACTTATGAAATACACTGTGGTAGTCGTTTCATGATTCCTATTTTAATAAAAGCAAGCTAGAGAGGAAAATTAAGGATAATAAACTACCTGGTAAGTTTTCATACAGAAGTGGAAATCTGAACTTTCCCAGCCAGCCCCTGCGGTTGAATTCTGGCAATTCCAGATAGCACCATCCAGGGACAAAGCAGTGACAGGTGTGGGCAGCACAGCCTCACACTGCAAAGCTTTCAGCAGTGCTGCAGAAAGTACTGCAGACTACAATGTAATGATTCCCATGAAGAAAGCTTTCCATCACAGAGGTATTTTCCCAACCCAGTCCAATCTGACACACTGGGAATGAGCTAGGAGAATCAGCCAAGCTCAAATAGATACAAAAGGCAAGGCATCAGTCAGAACCAATGCTAAAAAGTTCAGCATCGTGTTCTTGAAGGTGGTATTGGCTCATAGCATCCTCTCACCCTTACTGGGTATCTTTCCCCACACAACCTGCTTACCTGCTGCCCCTTGTGTCAGTCTGGGATATTACCTGGAGACATGAAATAAGACAGCAAGACTGGGGGAAAACTTTTCCAGTTGTAGTCTTAACAGACCTTCTTTCTGCCAATTCTCTGAGCTCTAATGACATAACTGAGCTCACTCTGCAGCTCTTCCCCACAGTAGGGGTACAAATGTATCTCTCTCTTCTTTCTCCAGACTCATTCTTACAAAACTTCTTGAAACTCAATACCTTTGAGATCTCCCTCCACCTGTCAAATCTTGCTGAGTCAGTCAGCAACCTCAGAAGTTATTAAGACAAGAAACAGTGCTTTCATACAAGCATCAGTTTCTTAGGAAAGGAGGCTTTAAAACTCCTCTACCATTACGTTATTGTTATTTTAGCAGGTTCTTCATTTCCCCAAACCTCTAACCTCTAATTTTTATTACACAATTCTCATCTTGAGACTTTTTGAGACACAGAAAATGCAAATGGTGTTGGTAATAATAGAAACATTGATTTTTATTAGTCTTAAGAGCAAAATTCCTCATTACACCCACAGTAGAGTTCAAAAAGCTAATCTAATGGCCACAATACACCTGCCTAATTGTGATACAATAACCTAGGATCTGTTCTCACAGATGTGACATGGCAGAAAATACAAGCCATGTTTAAAAGTATGTCAGATTTTTGTGATGGGTAAAAATCTTTCCATCGGCACTGGGCAGGCTATTTTAAAACTCCAGATGCAGCCCTGACACCAATCAGCAGCTAAAAATGAGCCACCATTCCACCCACTGCTACACTCACGAGATAACAATAAGGTAACTTCATAAATAACTAAATAAATATTGAAATAAAATGACAGTTGGCAACTTCACCATCCTTGTCTACACTTTTCTAGGAGCAGAGTTAATATTTTGAGCTGTACATGTAGAACACTTTCAAGGTTTCTACTCCATCAATAAAAGTTCTCAAACTGTGAGGCTGACAGCTGCCACCAACTTAACAGCTATACTAAAGTTCCCAGCACAACTTACAGTGACTTATCTAGAATTTAAGAAGATCTTCAATGCTGAAAGAAAATTGCAATATATTCCTTAGTAAAGCACATTTCAGTGAAAAGATGAACAATAGACTTCAGAAACTCCTGTCCAATATGCTACCCACCAGCTGTGGTTCTATCACTGCAGCTCCATCCTATTACTCGTTATTTTTAGGACAGTAGCACAATGGTCACTGATAATCAAGAGCTGCAGCAAGGATCACCCTCCCCAATTAAATCCCTACTTTCTCCCCTTTCAAAAGTCTCCTGCAGGTGTGCTGATTCCCATGTTGGATGGACGGAGAAGCACCAAATCAATGTTCTGGGGTCAGTCAGAGATGCTCACCCTCGCAGGTTCTCCCTTCCTTGCTGAAATTCAAGGGCACAACAAGGAGTAGTTTACACTCAGGGGCTGATTCAGTAGGACGGGAGCCTCAGGATAGGCGGGGCACCACTCTGCCTCAGCCTGAGCCTTTACTCACATTGGCACAGCCTTAGATTTGACCTGCTGCATTGAGCTATGGTCTTTAAAAAAATAAATAATGTTTAAAAACATTAACAATTCAGCAGGAAGGAGATACCACACAAAGTTACTCTGCCTCTCACATAAGCAGATGAAAATCAGAAGAGTAACTTTTATCCCCATTAGCAAAAGTAGTAATACTGTAATTTGTCCCCCAAATACGAAGGTTTAACAGTAATTCATCCTTTCAGTAAAAAATTATATGCCTAGATGTCCTTAAAACAGTCACAGCAGGGAAAACAGTCACTCTACAATGCACTTGCTGATCACTCCAGAATTTATTTCTACCAAGCATAAGTACCACAGCACTGAAAATTAATCTAATTTTCTTTTAGGCTGAGACAGGAACTAGAGTTAAATTTGTGTTGAAATAAAAAGTTTTCCTAATTTCACAGCAAAGCCATGAAAAACTGAACTTGATATGCCCTTCCTACAACACACCTTGAAAGAGTCAAGTTGAGAATGAACACGTCTGAGTTTCCAGTTCTTGTTTAACAAGTTGAGTAATGCTTAACTATTTAATGTAATTCTTGTGGAGCTCTTCTCCTAGTTGCAACTGGAAGAGAGCTGGGGTTGTTTAGCCTGAAGAAGAGGAGGTTGAAGGTAGACCTCATTGCTCTCTACAACTAACTGAAGGGAGATTGTGGAGAGGAGGGAGCTGGCCTCTTCTCCCAAGTGACAGGGGACAGGACAAGAGAAGGAATGGCCTCAAGCTCCACCAGGGGAGGTTTAGGCTTGACATTAAGAAAAAAAATTTCACAGAAAGGGTCATTAGGCACTGGAACAGGATGCCCAGGGAGGTGGTTGATTCACCTTCCCTGGAGGTGTTTAAGGCATGGGTGGACAAGGCACTGAGGGGCAGGGTTTAGAGATTGGTGGGAATGGTTGGACTGGATGTTATGGTGGGTCTCTTCCAACCTGGTGATTCTATGATTCTATGAGTTGCTTAGAACACACCGAGGACTGTATCTTCAATGTAGTTTACTTAAAGACATACCTAAATATAACATGCTCTTATATGGATTAACTTTAAAAAGAATAAATTAATTATAAGAAATATGGCTTGACAAATACATCTTTTTTCACACTCATGGAATTTGACAATATTCTGATTTCCTTACATGGGTTGTTTAGAGGGAGTGTTATTATCAGATGTCACAAGCTGCTCTGTCACCTTTGCACATATCTCATAAAGGAGTGATTGAGGGCATTACAAACCTTAGCCCGAGCCATACTAAACATGACACTCCTGAGATGCTTCATGTCCAGAATAGTAATATGAAAAAAAAAACCAAACCTAAAAATCTAAGCTATATTGAAAAAAAACCCAGTTACAGAAATCACACATTTTGGAATAGTTTTGAAAAAATCTTTCTAAATTCCTACTTCATTCTTCAGATGCTCATAAATGATGTATTACTTCTAGCTGCCATATAGTACACTATTACTAAAGGCAATAGTATCTTCTCGGTCAAACTCTCTCCTGGTTGAGTTACACAATGAGAGTTTATGGTTTATAAAACATTGTTACATTAAATAGAAAAATAATAATCTAGAGAAGAAATGCAGTGGTCTTAAGCATTTGAAAACAAGGAAAATAACACACAATACTGTTAGTGTAAGAAGATTCTAATTGAATAACATGCAAATAAAAAGCAAAATAAGGATCAAAATGAAATTTGCTACCTTTACCAATTAAGAATATTCATTTGATATTTTTTCCTAAGAAAATTGTCATTTAGATAGCATTTCTAAGGAAAAATTTTCTCCCTTTTTAAGGCCTACTCCAATTAAAACCATCTTAATGGATTCTTCTTGTTTTAACCCAAAGACAATTTAGTCAAGACTAACACAAAATCAAGACACCTAATTATTGCAGAAATCAAGTATTAAGAAAAACACACCTTCCAATAGACAAAGAATCACCAGAGGAAGAAAAACACATTCTAAATTATTCAGTTTACAAGCTTATCTAATAATACAAACAATATTATTAAACAGGTTAGTGTTTTTTTCAGGTCTCCTATAACTTCATTATCTATTTCAGAGTTACCTTTTTCCTCAATTTACAACCAAAAATTACATTAGATTACAGTTCAGGACTTTAAAAAGAAAAAAAAAAGTTAATAATACCTTGAGTTCCTAACAGAAACCTTTCTTCAAATGAAGTTTTAAGACCATTATGTGCCTTTTTAAAAGGTATTTACTAAAACTTTGGAAAGTGATAAATGGGACACTTGCCACATTTAATATGGTTACACTGTATTAAAAATAATAGTTTGTTATGCATGCTGAGGGCAGATCTTTCACAAACATATCCAGGCTGTGAAGGGCAGAACAAAATGTTGAAACTTCTGACTTTGACAGTTAGGAGACTTGTAGGGCCATGCTCGTACTGTACTCAACCAGAGGGCACAAGTAACTCTTTAAGACATTTCTGAAAGAGCAGCACGGTAATGCTGGGCTCATGAGCTATAGAACCCCTGTGTGTTCAGGAGGTTTTGCTCAACCACAAAATCCTACAACCACAAAGCTACACACCAAGGGCCAGAAGCTGCAGCCTGATAGTGAGTTCTCATCCTATTTGGAAGAGGTTAACTAAGTACAGCTCATTGGACAAGATCTATGGCTCACTTTTAGAGATAAAGATGCGTTGAATATCTTTAAAAGAAATCTTAGAGGCATCCAACTTTGGCAAAGCCTTTTTGTTTGACACTGATGTTCAGATTGTGTCCTCTTTTTTTTGCTACTGTAAAATAAACCACTAGCTTATATCATGGCCGTGATACTAATGGAAGGGAAGACTAAGTTCTTCATTGGGACATTTTGGCTTTACCAAAGGGTACACTGCACAGCAAATTAATCTCCGTTGATCTACTACTAGAACAGCACAGAATAACTTTCACATGCATGCACTTCTTGTGTTTGAGGGTTGAGTTTTTTTAGTGTATTTCACATAAGATCAGAATTCACAAGGCATCATTTTTGCTGGGAAGAATGCTAACAATTAGCTTATTTATACATTGTTCACATTTTCTTCAACTGAAAATTACTGATGTTAGAATAATATTTGCAAACTAATTTATATTCACATTTTACACTTTGAAGGCAAAGATAATCCTCCAGGGATGCAGAATTCTGCCTATCATTTTGTTCTGAGGATATGCAGTAATAAACTAGCAACTCTCAGCTTTAGATTACATTCCAATATAGATGTAAGTCTCAAAAAGAGTGCGGTGGAGAGCAGGGGGACACAACACCAAATCAACCACATAGCAGAAAGAATCCATGCTCGTAGTCTACAACAGTGCAAAAATTTGAACTAGTACAACTTTAGGGCTGTCAAAGACCTTGAAAGATCATCTAGATGACACTTCCTCATTACCATAGGATTTATCTGTTCTGGGTGTCAGACCTGCTTCATCAGCATGGACTTGCCTGTCGATCACTGCTGTGTGTCTGCCTTCAGTCACTGTCTTCAGCCAGCCCCAGTCTGCAGGCACTGCAGGACAGGTGCATTCCAGGGGTCCCTCTCATGCCTGTCGTCAAGTTCCAGTTTGCCAGCCTTTATGAATCAGCTAAGCCCATTCTACCCCCAGCATGCCCTTCCTGGCTTTTTGGCTTCTAGTGCAACCATGCATTAATGTTCTCAATGACCAAAGGTTTAGTGTTCAACCCATGCTTTCTATCAGTTTCTAGTCCTGAAGTCTTGATGCAACTTTATAGATATTAGAAGACTTTTACACCAATTGCAAATTACTGCTGCATACAGACTGCTTGACTTCATCCATATTTCTTTTAAACTTGCAACAGTCTTCTGTCAACAGCCAGCACCCCAGATCAGCTCCTTGGCTGAAAGGAGCTCCTACAGCCTTGTTACTCAGCATTAAAGACACAAGCAGCATCCACCTTGATTCGGCTGAACAGTTGCTCATATGGGCAGTAATATGCCAGGCAACATGTGCAGGTGCTTGAAGAGGGCTGCAGCATGGGAAATGACACCCTTCATTCAGAAATGCTCCATATCAAGGTTCAGCAGCAATAATGAAAAACAGAGCAACTCCTTCATGGCTTGGCAGAGCATTTTCTCCAGACAGACATGCAGCACGACCACCCGTACTGCGTATAGTACCAAGATCTTAATTTTTAGGTCTGATTAAGTCTTGAGGTTGTTTGCTTTGGGGTTTCTTTTGGGTGGGGTTTTTGTTTGTTTTGGGGGTTTTTTAAGTCATTGTGATGTTTCTTAAATTGAAAGTCTGAATTTATAAACTGATATTTCAGTTATTCCTTGCAAACCAAGACCGGTTTAGATCACTGACAGAGTATGAAGTGGTCACCTTCCTTGAAGCTGCAAAGATGGCAAACTGAAAGTAGCACAGCACAGAGGCAGAAAAGCATGTACATTTTCCCTTTTCCACTGCATTGTAGATTTCTTTTGTGTACATCATCTCTCCAAAGATTGCAATAACATCGCTGCCTCCTCCAGCACAATATGCGTTTTCAAACTCCAGTGATCTGAGCACACTCTGATTTTTAGAGTATGCTTTGAGATGGTCCTTCCTACCTTCTCATCTCTCTTTCTCATTTATTTATTGCATTGAACAGCCTGTAACTATTATCTCTTTCAGTAAAAATTGAAGCAGAGTAACAATTGAGCATTTAATCATTTCCCTTGTAAAGCGTTATTTATTCTGTTTCCTATTTGGTAGCAGAACTGGACTTTTAAACTATTTTCTCATTTCCTATGGACTCATAAGCCTTTAGCTTTTTTTCCTTTTACACCCTCTACCAGCAGTACCATTCTTTGTCATTCTTTAGCTGGGGTCCTGAGACCCTTGCTCTTACCCTTTCCACTAATTTTCATTCTTTTCAATATCAGATTTCTAATATCCTAAAAGTTTCTACTCCTTCACATCTTCTCCTACTAGAGCAAACCATAGGAAATATTAAGAAAGGATAGCCAGCTGTGTCACTAGTAATTTGGCCTTTAGAGAGAAGAATCTGTTCCAGTTTTGAGAAATGAGCTTAACTTAGAGATAGAACAAAGCCACCTATAAAAATTGAAATTTTAAAAGAGATCAGCTACAGCGCTGCATAAGTGTCCCTTTCCAAACATGGGAGGGACTCACTGAAGCCCTAGTCTCTGGCCAGAGGAGAGCAGAAGCTCTTGCCTAGGTTGATTCCCCATGTTTCCCAGCCCAGGCAGCCTGCACACTGGAGGGTAGGGAGGGTGGCACTGTGAGATGTGAATCTGCACTTGGGAGCCACAGTTAGCCAGGGAACAGCTCAGGAGCTCTGATGTCACCCAGAGGGACCTGCATAAGCTGAAGAAGTGGGTCTGTGTGAACCTCATGAGGTTCAAAAAGGTCAAGTGTAAGGTCCTACACCTGCATCAGACCAATCCACAGTTTCAATACAGGATGAGGAATGACATGATTGAGAGCTACTTTGCAGAGAAGGACTTGGGGGTTCTGGTCGATGAGAACCTTGACATGAGATGGCACTGTGTGCTTGCAGCCCAGAACATGAACTGTACCCTGGGCTGCATCAAAAGAAGCGTGGGCAGCAGGTCAGAGGAGGTGATTCTTCCCCGCTACTCCACTCTTGTGAGACTCCACCTGGGGTACTGTGTCTGGAATCCCCAACATAAGAAGGGGATGGAACTGTTGGAATAGGTGCAGAGGAGGACCATGAAAATTATCAGAGGGATGGTCGGTCTCTGCTATGAGGACAGGCTGTGAGAGTTGGGTTTATTCAGCCTGGAGAAGGCTCTGGGAAAATATTATAGTGACTTTCCAGTAACTGTAAGGGGAGTACAAGAAAGCTGGGGAGGGACTTTTCACAAGGGCATGTAGTGACAGGACAAGAAGAAATGGCTTTAAATTGGATGAGGGAAGATTTAGATAAGACATTAGGAAGAAATTCTTCATGATGAGGGTGGTGAGACACTGGTACAAGTTGCCCATGGAAGTTGTGGACGTCCTTTCTCTGGAGGTGTTCAAGGACGGGTTGGATGGGGCTTTGAGCAGCCTGGTCTGGTGGAAGGTGTCCCTGACTTTGGGGGGGGGGGGGGGTGGAACTGGATGATCTTTAAGGTTCCTTCCAACTCAAACCATTCTATGATTCTTTACAACAGTACACAAGAAGAGCAACTCATTGTATGGGAGCAAAGCACAGTGGGAGCACATTCTGAGCCTCCAAGGGTGACTGCACTCATGTCTTTAAAGCCAGCTTCCACTGCTGCTCTGGGCTATAAACTACAGCTACAGAACTCCATAGAAAGAGAAAATGCAGATTTTGGGGAAAGACTGATCAGAAGTCTCCCAGCCATCCCTCCTCCAGGCTGCTCAGTCTGTCCTTGCCTCCCAGCTTGCCCTTAGGCCCAGCGGCTTACAGTCATTTCCCAATTTGCAGCAAATTCTGCCCAGTCCCCACTGAATCCCTGGGAAAAATCTCCTTCATGTACTGCAAGATCTCAGACGGTGTCCTGGTCTCTTTTGGGTTCCCTCTGCTGTCCTTCTGCCCCCACATTTGTTCCCATCCCACCTCATCACCCCAACAGGGTGTGATGCTTCTAGCCCACTCCACCAGCAGGCCTCAGCAAAGGACATCTGCCAGCCATATCCAAGAATTTCGCCATTTTCAGGGGTCCATCTAAGACCAAATAGACTTCATGTGGATGTGGATCAGAGCCTCAAAAAGTAATTGACCCCAAAGTTATGTAGGGTAACCAAGTTCAATAGACACTACACAGAATTCCCTGAACACCATCCTGCAGGAACTCTCATCTGGCCCCACACTTATTTGAATCTTCTCTGACCTCTACAACCATTTACTGCCTTGGCAGCTGATCAGCATGCAGAACTGAGCAGTTCAATGTTGCTTTCCTGAGAACAAATGCAACAGGTTCACAAAACAAATAAATAAAAGCAAATTCTTAAAGAGTAACCTCTTGCACAGCAAAGAATAAATATAATGGTCATATCACAAATCAATCCAAAAGCAGTTGAATTTAAAGACAGACATGATATGAACATATATATCCTAACAGTTGTTTATTTCTTCACCCTTTAGTTGAAAACAGGCTCTCCTCTTTTTTGTTTTCACAATGTAATGTCAGATTGTCTTTTATTTTTGCCCATTTTTCTCTTTGCATGTATTTGATAGTTTTGTTTTTAATAAAAGTGTAGGTGTTCTTGGCATTTCTACTGCAACAGCAGGGCTTGAACTTAAGGTCAAATGAAAGGAACAGTGTGTTCAGTTACCATGGAAACCATACGAGGCTAATATCAGGTACTAAGATACCAAGAATGAAGTGATAAAATCACTACATTAGTTTAATAAACAAGTTCCATTGTCATCATTTTACTATATATATGGTTCAAAAAAAAATCAAGTTTCAGAATTTGCTCTGCTTGGCCTATTATTCATTATCTAACAAAAATTATTTCCTCTTTCAAGATCTTCAGAAATGCAGGTATATTGACAATTCATTAAGGCTGCTATACCATTTAAAACAATATTCTAGGTACACCAAATTTTGCAGACCCTAAAGCACACCTTAATTTGACATTTAATTTCCATTCTCATTTTATGTTTTCATATTCTGCCTCAACCTTTTTAATAAATGTATAATTAAATTTTAAATATAAATCTTAACATGTCAAACTACAAAATTAAGAGCACACCTTAAAAATACTTTGTACCAGGAGGACAAATCTGAATGAAAGCCATTCTCAGCAGACATCCAAAAGCTGCTACAGAGAGCTACTACTTGGGCACGCGTCCCACATCCCTTACCTGGCACCCCAGTCCAAAGTCAGTTCCTAGACCAGCAAGATTATTTAAACCCACCAAGCTTGTTGGAGCTGGCTCCAGCTACCCTTGCAGCTGGTGAAGGGAACAGAGTCTGCCAGGTCTGAATGTGAAGTAATTAATGCCATATGGTTTGAGGCAAGCACCATGAGAAGCCCCTGGAAGCCCAGGCAGATGCCAGGCAACAAGAGTACATTACTGCATCTAACATTGAATTGAGAAAATCCCACCCAGTTCTGCCTTCCCTCTCACCTTCTAGGCAGCCTGGAGTAAGGCGCCAGAGACACAGTTCACTGCACTGTGGTGAAAGTGTGACTATGTATCAGAATTGCTAATAAGACATAGATTTAAAATGTCCATTTTGGCTAGTGATGACAATAGTGGCTAAAAAAAATAATTAACAGTGATTTCCATATTACAGATAATTCTGTAAATGAAAATGAATGGGGCCAAATGGTTCTGAGGATTCAAGATAACTCCAGAAGTCAGGAAATCCAAGAGAGTTTGAGCAATTTGTTTGCAAAATAATTTGAGATTACTTTGCATAGTAATTGGATTCTGGAGCTATGTTGTTAACCATGCAGAACAGCCACATTGATTGAGCACTGCAGTAGAGGAAAATAAAACTTTCTTCCACAACAGAGGATTGTGAGACATCTTTGCGACCTCTTTAACCAGATTTAAAAAAAAATAAAATATCATCCCAGCTCACCCACCGCAACACCAGCTCAACGCCACTCAGAAGACAAGAATAATCCATCAGGCACCACAGAAAGAAACACTACTTGATTTTCTTAGATAAACCAAAGTAGCCAAGTCAGTTAAAATTTCAATAGCATGTGCTCCATTTCCTTGTGCCCTCTCAGGTGTTTGTATGAAGTTACCTCATCACTGCAAAAAAAATAACCTTTTCAGTATATAATGAGATGGTATTTAGAAAATATGCTAATAATTTTGTTTACTTTTTGATAGATGATACACCTAATATTTACCTAGCAAATAAAGTCAGATCAGAAATGAATTGCTGAGTTACAGAAACCTGCTCATAAGCTGCTATCATTGCTGCTGAAACACTTCCAACTCCTGCATTCTCTCAGAATAAGCCCTTTTGTATCGATTTTATACAATTGTATCTGCCTGACATCAGTGAAGTAAATACTACACAAGGAGTAGCCTATGGTCTTCCAATCACATATCTATACACAGCCTCAAGTACAGTAAGGATTACAGCTGTAACTGCCAGTTTCTGAAAAAAAATAAAATAAAATCTCAGGACAGAAGGACAAGCTGACCTAATCGGTGGGTTGTTTGAATAGGTTTTGCAGTGGGGGCACAGCTAATCCTTGGCTGACAGTCCAGCCTGGAGATTTTGTATTTTTTTATCTGTGATTAATGGACTTGACATCATGTTCCCGCAGCTTCTGCTAAACATGCAGTTCAGACCTTATTGTTAAATACCACTGAGATCACAGAAAACTAAACTCTTATGACAATGGAATGACTCTGCCAGAGGGCAGACTTTTCTGAGAGAAGTATTGGATTACACCAGAAATACAACACAGCGCTACAAAAAGGTTCACGATCTTAGGCCCTTGAATACCTTGCATCCTCAAAACCGGACTGACCTTTCTGAATGAAAAATAAATTGTGTAAGTGGACAGATCTAACAAGATAACACATTATCCAAAATTATACTGGGAGATCACATGCACACACAATGTGTTTACCCTCCTTAAGTCAGAGGCACATGCAATCAACTTGACCTTTCATTTTGTATTTACTCTCTAATCAGAATCTTAAAGCAATTTGACTGAAGCACTGATGGAGATCTCTCTCCTCCAGTACTTGTAGTTCTAGGTACACAAGATTTGGAAACAAATCTGAAGACGTTTGAATCCAATTAATATCAATGCAACCGCACATTCATAGACAGAAAAGAACAAAACCTCTAGACAGACAACATTTTTCCTAATTATTATGAGGTATAAAATTTAAATTTTACTTACAACTTACACACAGAACACACTGACTACTCCAAATAGTGAGCCAGCAATGTGCACTCGCAGCCCAGGAGGCCAACCATATCCTGGGCTGCATCAAAAAAAGCGCGATCAGCAGGTTGAATGAAGTGATTCTGTCCCTCTGTTCCTCTGCCATGAGACCTCATCTGGAGTACTGTGTCCAGTTCTGGAATTCTCAGTGTAAGAAGGATATGGAGCTGTGGGAATGGGTCCAGAGGAGGCTACAAAGATGATCAGAGGGCTGGAGCATCTCCCATACGAGGACAGGCTGAGAGAGCTTGGGTTGTTCAACCTGGGGAAGAGAAGGCTCCGAGGAGATCTTATA
This sequence comes from Piaya cayana, assembly GCA_013389865.1. NCBI lineage: Eukaryota > Metazoa > Chordata > Aves > Cuculiformes > Coccyzidae > Piaya > Piaya cayana. The sequence continues at coordinate 353,872 of WAAB01023956.1, read as the reverse complement.
GTGACCTTCCAGCACCTGAAAGAGGCTACAAGAAAGCTGGGGAGGGACTGTTCATAAAAGCTTGCAGTGATAAGACGACAGGGAATGGGTATAAACTGGAGGGGGCAGATTTAGGCTTGATATAAGGAAGAACTTCTTCACCATGAGAGTGGTGAGACACTGGAACAGGTTGCCAAGGGAAGTTGTGGATGCCCCATTCTTAGAGGTGTTCCAGGCCAGGCTGGGTGGGGACTTGGGTAACCTGATCTAGTGGGATGTCCCTGCCCATGGCAGGGGGGTTGGAACTTTAAGGTCCTCTCCAACTCTAACTATTCTGTGATTCTATAATTGCTTTCTAGCCTCTTAGCTTCTGTTAGAAGTGTTGATGAATATTTCCTAATTTCTGTTTTTCTGTACACTTTACATGGAAGCCAACAATAAAAAAAATGTCAGCCTGAAAGAGAAGAGCAATGTCAGTTCATAAGGGACATTGTTTAAACAGTTAGCTCTATCTGAACTGTCCTTGTTTCAGACTGGGAAGTATTTTAAACCTTAATTACTGCAGTCTGCAAGACTGTGACAGATCTATCTTTTCCTTATGGGCATCTTGCCAAGATGAAGCATGAATTCTTCTTTAAGACAACCATACTTAATTAGTGCTTTAGCTAACTTTATGTGTTTGTATGATTCAATAGACTACTTCTGGCTCTGGCAAGTACATCTGTCTGCTGCAGTTAGTGGGCTTCTAGGATCAAAGGTATTTTGTGTGTATTTTCACAGTTCATCATTACATCTATGCATCCCTATAGTCTGTGATTTCAAAAAGTAAACTGCAGAGAAGAGGAAAATGACATTTCCTAACTTGACAAAGAAAACCTTATTCTAAATATTCCTTACTATATCAATAGTCACTGCTTGGTTGTTGCTTCAGTATCTTATTATAGAACTCAGATACATATTTACAGCAACATCTCCATATGGGAAGAGAAATAATAGAGACGGAAGAGCTGAACTCAATAAGGATAAAAATATAAACACATTACCCAATTTGACACCAACCCTAAGCCAGTATTTCATCTAGAGCGGCTATGCAGAACTGACCTGTTGCATGTCACTTCTGCTGAGAGAAAACCTAAGACCTGTTTTTCATTCCTGCAGCTGTTTTTCCATGAGGGCAGATGTTGTCCTGCTTTCTGAGCACAGAAGGCACAGGGCAGAGCCTGTTTATTTCCTTTCCTTGTCATCCCAAGCCTCTTCTAAGCCAACTTTCTACCATTAGCCTCTCTCTTTTTCTTTTGCTAGACAGCCAATGAGAGCTACTCTGCTTCTAGTCTCGTTGCATTTCTCTCAGTTATCAAACACAGATACAGACATCTAAAGTAACTCTCTGATTTCCCACATTTTCATTCAGCCCAATGAAATCTGACACTGCACAGCTCAAGAGCCGAGTGACGTTTAGGGAGACTACTTCTTCACTTGGAGATTCACCGAAGCAGTAGTATTGTCTTTTACACTTAAGCTTTATGCAAGGTAGCTATGTTCACCATCCACCACCTTCAATGACGATTAACTCCAGTGTTAAATGTATAAAACAGGTCTCACCTCTTTCATTGACTCAGATTCTAAAATGACATCACCCTTATGAGAAATCTCAAACAGAATTTTCTGATGTCGAAAAATACAATTGTAAAACTCTGTGTGTGTGTATTTGCATACCTTTTTCTTCACCAGGACATTTTCAAGTCTCCTATCCAAACCCAATTTTTTTCCACCCAAACATCAATTATCACCATCTCCCCCCTTTGCTCAAGTCCTCTCTGTTAGCTTTGTAACATTGGTAGCTCTCAAAGAATGCCCATTGTTTCAGTAAAATCTGTTACATGCAACCTTCTATTTGAATTTGTTACAATGGTAAACACACTGTAGTGTGGCTGTAGTGTCAGTTCTTGAGGATCATCACCCTATTCATCCCCACAGTGTATTCCTTACCACAAGGTTTGAACTCAAACTCCATGGACAGTCATACTTCTCACCCATCCCTTATCCAACAAATATGCTTCCCTGAGTCATTGCTGCTTTGTGTTGCTTCAGAAGCACAAGTCCCAGCTCTTACCCAAACACTCCTTTGGGTTTCTGTTCCTCCTCTCATCATTTACACCTGCTTAGACAACTTGCTGCAAACCAAACACGACTGCCATTTCTTCAAGCCACTGAAGACTTAAGGACTTTCCCTCAGCTGAAATTATAGCACAGCTTCCATTGCCAGCAAAATCTGAACCAACAAACTCATCCTTTACTCTCACTCTCTAGGCTCCTTAAAATCCCAGAGACCTGATGCAGCAGTGGGCACATGCTCCCTGCTCACATTGTTCAGGTGATGGGAGAAACCAGCAGCAGTATTTGGTACCCACTAAATCCTCTTCACGAATACAAGAAACTGTAGCAATTCAAAGTGAAAAGAACAACATAAGTGTCATTCTGACCATACCTTGGTTTAGGATATGTTGACCAACAAGACAGGAAGCCAGCCTAGTATGCTGGAACTGAATGATATATTGTACCAGAGTAGTACAAGCTGGTCAAGCTTTATAATGAGCAGAAGAGTGCCAAATGTTATCGCAACCATTGGATAAACAGAAACTTTGGGCCTTATGCAAAAGGACAGAGGGAGAGACAACACTGGCAGGGCTGGGTGCTCAGCCTATTTCCTCTTTCAACTTCTTGTCTAGGTCTGAATGTCTGAAGAGTTCGCCTGTTCCAGTTTGTACAGGCCATTAGCTGTAGCTGTGCTAACTTCAGCAGAGAATAGGACACAACACAAAGCTGACAGCAAACTTTTTGAAGCCTTATTCAAGCGTGAGGCAATGACAGCAGCACTTCACAGGGGGAGCAGCTATAGCTACTGCTAAGAAGTGGTATAAACTATTTCCTGTTTACTTCTAACTATTTTATTCTTCACTTCTGCCCTGCCGTCACCTCCTCCACATCCCAGTCTTAGTGCCTCTTTGCATGCCTGATCCAAAGGGTCAGCTTTCCAAAAGGAAATGCCCATCAGTGTATCCTCAATGTTCCCAGAAAGAAAGATTGTGGTACTTAGCAATTTGTCCCTATGATCTCCTGGGTACAAGATAACCCTGTACTCTCTGAAGCTCACTCAATCAGCCAAGCAGAGTCAGAATGCTTTGTCCGTGATCAAGTGCCAGCTACATTTTGTGAAATTGGGTCAAACACCTTTTTTCCTTTTTATTTCTCTTCCTCTATTTCTGCTACCATCTCGGTTCTTTGATATCTTATTGGAATGAGCAAGGCACCTAACATATTTCTGTAAAATTAAATTTACTTAAAATGAAATAAAGTACACTAATTTCAGCTGCCTTCCTCTAAGCAGAGAGGGTGCATTGTTCATTACATCAAGTCAGGTAGCAGCACTTGATCATGGATCAAGTTCTGGCTGATGGCACAGAACATTCAACATGTAACCTCTATTGCCAGTCTGCCATCTTGAACAAATGTTTTTGCATTTTTTTAATTTGTTTTGGGTGAAAAGAAAGAATACAGTAAGATACCTGACTACAACTTTTACAGCAGTACAGGTCTGTAATCTCTGCAGCCCCTGTCTTCTTGATGAGGAGACTGTTTCAGCTACTTGAAAATCACAGTCAGGATTTAAGAATGATGTTGTATTAAAAACATAGGAGAAGGCATGGATCATGTGAAAAAAATAGTCTCGCTGTAGTGCTACCTATTGCCTCCTGGAGCACATATGGGCTGTGCAGCACACACAGTGTTATGTCATGACACTGTCTTTGCCCACCAGAGCCCTGTGGGCAGTGGGTAAAGACACCCAGCACTAGCCCAGCCACTACCCTATGCCATCCCTCAGCTGCATCTCCTGCAGTGCTCCAGCCCCTCTGCTGACTGTCCCTGACAGGGAAGATGACTGATTAAAGTGACAGACAGGGTTTCAATTGAGAGAGGAGCTTGTTTTAGCACAAGCCTGTCTACTTCAGTAAATCTCTGCTTTTATCAGCTCTCTGCAACTGGCTCATTTAGACCCGATCGGTGGCAGTCCATCTCCACGCAGCCTGTTGTCAGTGACAGCCCTCAGGAGCCTAAACACGCCACGCTTGATACGAGTCAAATCCTGCTGCAAATAGAGATTAACCTGCAAAATCACGTGGGGCTCTTTTTAAGTGTATTCTAGACGCACAAGGAAACTACAGACCCCATCAGATTTGGTAAACTTTCTCTAGCTTCCCCATGTCCTACATCTGTTTGCATTCTCTTTAGAGACTGAATAAAAATAACCAACAACCTAGGCAGCCTGTCTACTGCAGAGGAATCACATGAGAAAAACATTTCTAAATAGCCTTTGTGTAACAGTAGTTTGTCAGAAAGCACTGGAAAGGCTTTCAAAAATCTGCATAGCCATCTAGAAGATGAAATATTAATAGTTTTAATATTAAAATATTTGATTAAATTAATATTAATTCACCATTAAATTTTAAAAAGTTTCATATTTCATAAAGAAATCATGGAGAAACTAGCAATAGGGATTTAATGCATGAAACCAATTACGCAAGATCATTTAGCAATGCCTCAAAAAGCAATTTGAAACATTTTCAGCAATAATGATGAATTAAGTGAATTTTGTATACAAACAGCACTGTTTGGGCAAGTTCTCACTACAAAGGACATTTAACCTCACTCACAAATACTTCATTTGTAGTAAGAGAACATTATTATGTGTATATTAAAAAATTGAAGAAAATTAACATATAGTCCCATGTTTTGTTCTGTTTTGTTTTCTTTCCCTTTATAAATGGTTTATGGTATCAAAACTGTTCATTAAATTTGTGTTAGTTTCCTCTCACAAAAAAAAAAACCACCAACAAAGGAGATCAAACAATACCATTTTTTTTCTGTTATTATTGGATAAAGCTGTCAGAGAAACTGACTTACTGACAGCAGAAGACAAAAGCTTTGATTGCACTCGGTTACCTTCTGACTAAGCAATGGGGAGAATGGCAGATTTTTTTTCCAAGTGAGTCTATTCTATTTTTGCTCCTACTTCCAAGTGAGAAAGTTAAATTCTACATGAGGATCCAATTTTCCTTTCCATGTGTACACCTGTATTTCTTCTATCAACGTTATTTTGATAACACCAGATTCATGTAAAGCATAAGCAATGGATTTTATTCAGTTATTCTATCTCCTTAGTATTTTCTTATAAGACACATCTCTCATCTCTTCTTTTTTCAGGTGTTCACAGTGCCCAATAAACAACAGTAAGAAAATTATAGTTATTTCATTTCAGATCTGAGCTACTAGTCTATGAAGTTACAATACACAATATCTTTCACCATAGTCCAGTTTACAGAGACTTTAATTAATTTTTCAATAATATTAATATCTTGTTTGTGTATCCAACAACACTGGGTTAAAATGATGCATGTGGTTTCATAATTAGATGAAGCCATTGTTGAGAGTCAGACAGTGCACGTTTACAGTTCGATAAACAACTTGTCACAGTTGCTTGGTCAGAGCAGACCTGGATGTCAATGGAAAGAGTTAGCACTGAGGTGGCAAAATAAATTAGTCTCCTGAGTAAATAAATTGAGCAGCAACATGAATATGTTTCATCAGTAAAGACTAATTTATAAAGGCTTTGTAAATAGTCTTTTATGTACACTGATATTTAAGGAAATGTCTTACTTTCTCTTATGTTTAAAAAAAATAACAATGGTGTTTGGTCTGTAAGTTTTATACATATTAGTGTAGATAATACAAAATAATACCAATGTTTAAAGCAAAATGGCATTTTGAATATTTTCTCAATAAATAAGTACAGATAATTATACCACATTATGGTGCATTTACATTTTCCACATAGGTTTTGCCATTTGGAAGTACCCAAGAGAATCAGGCAGAAGCACACTGAATGCTATCATGCATCTAGCCAAGATGTAGTAGAATTCCTCAACTCTGCCAGAACCATCAGTATGCATGTACCAGAGAAACCTTGTGTGCATGCACACATTATGAAAATAGAATGGGAATTTTTAGTTTGGTCCTACTTTATCCTTAACTCTTCAAATGTTTAATTTACAATTTTACTTGTGAGTAATCTCAAGAAAGCCATTAGTCTTGTGCAAGACCATACACAAACATATAGTCAATGGTTCTTGTTTTTTACTTGAGTGGAACTAGTTAAATCCATAAGACTACAAGTGATGCTGAAAGATTTGCAGACAAAACTGTTCAAAGGAAATTTCAGGCTTGATTAACATGAAGTGATTTTTAAGAAAAACTGAATTTGGTAAAGAAAAAAATGTATTTAAAAAAAATTGTATCCAGGTACGTGCAAAATATAGATATTCACACACACACCAAATAAACTACAGCTGCTCAAAATCATTAATATCCCAGTACAATGGTTCCTACTAATACTGCACTCAAGGGCAAAAATCATCATTGTTTCTGGCCTGTGTCTAGACTGGTGAAAAACTGATGGATTCAATTTTCTAGAACACTTCCCAAAACAAAGGGCATCAACAATGTTCTTATTTTCATGGAAACAGTTTGCTTAGCCTTACATTAAATTTCCATTTTAGCACCTTAATTCATGTACAACTTTAAAACAGGGGGTGGGTACATAGTGAACGATAACATTAGCAAAATCATCCATAATTCTGGAAAGAATTAGAGAAACACATTCTGTCTTAGTATTTCCTTTATTGTTCATATCTCTCCCTGTGACATTTCTAAAAAGGAAGGAGAAAAATATCTATTAACTTACAAGTCCAAAACAATTAATCATGTGAAAAATATTGAACTGTTTTAAAAGTTACCTCTTCAAGATGCATAATATGTTTTTTCCTATAATATCATTGTATATTTCAATGCTATTTATAAATGACTTATTGAACTAAAATGCCTTTCAAGTCTCAGTGTGTATTCTAATGCTTCTGAACGCAGTACGCATTGCTAACCCACCACCACATGTTTCTGTTCTTTCCAACAGAATCACTTCTTCTCATATGAACTGCCTCACTCCTATTCACCAGCCCAGAGAAACACAAAGTTAACTTCAGAAACAGGAGCAAAATAAGTCTAATATCCTCTGTTTTTCCCCAGAATCTCAGTTTATGGGAATTTTATTCTATTTCAGCCCCTTCTGTGGTCAAATATCAAGTCTATTTCACTTGAGAATAGCTAGTTCTATTTTTCTTTCCAAAGGGAATATCAGAAACCAACTCAGGTCTAACTAATTACAAGCAGGTTTATTAGAACAGAAGAAATACGGGTAATTTCAATAGAAATCTCTGCAGGAAGAAAAGAACTGCACATTACCATGGAATGCAAGCAACAAGATCATTACAAGCTCCCTGTGCCTCCCTCAGCACCTCAGTACTGTTCTCCTTCAATTTCTGTGTCCTTTTTAAATTTGAAGACAAAGGTAATAGTTACAGTTCCTCCACACTTTTCCTTCCTATTATATTAGAAAATTAATTCTTTGCAGTATATGAAAGAAGGCTTTGATGACTCTGATATAAACAGCCCCAGACAATTTTGATTGGCTCAGGTATTTCTTCACATCCCTGTTTCTAACACAATCATTTAAAGGCAACTTGACTTTACTTGCTCAGAGGCACATTTCTATTAAATTGTTTCTCCTTTTTTTTCCATGTAAATGCCTAACAAGTTATCTCTACAAAAATTTCTGGGATTGTTTCTCCAGCTGTCATCCCACTTTGTTGTATACAAGTACTATATGTACCCATTACAAAGGAAGCCCCCCCCTTCCCCAGGAGAAAGTCAAGTTCAGGTAACAGAGGAAAAGGAAACACATAGAAGGAAAACAGTCAGGGGAATTCGTAAGCATGTAACCTCTTGTGAAAGTGTATTTGCTTGCATGATCAAGGCTTTGACAATCAAAGGTAGAGTTTGAGTGTGATTGTTTGTGAGTCAATAAAAAAGAACAACATTGTTGGTACAACAATAAAGTTGTAGTTTAACTCTATAAAATTCAGAAACATCCTTAGACTAATATCACTAAGTACCATAGTCAAATAGAGTTAAAATAGCTTGAAGTAAAGGTCAACCACTTTATTGCTTTTCTTCTGAGTCAGACAGTAATGCCATGCAGCTATTTAAATTCTTTCCCAATTTTTAACCACTTCACAGTGGAGGATCTGCCATGAAGTGACCTCATTCCTTGTTTTAAGTTCCTGGCTCTGGGAAATAAGTATTGTCATATAACCGAAAACCTACTACCTTCTTCTGAACAAATAATAATCCTGTTGTCTTCTTTCAGCCATTCAACCCTCTCTGGCTTCAGAAATACAAAAACCAGACTTCTGTCCTTAGTGGTCCTTGAAAGACTTTCCTTTGTCATAGATGAAAACTGATTTAACCCAAAATAACATTATTAGAATTACTGTATAACTGAAGTAATATGCAAATTGCAAGAAAAGGCAATATCATAATGCATGAGTATTCAAGTCCTAAATCATGTGACACTGACCATGTTATCCCTGGAATCTCCTCCCCCAAATGAAGGTGTGTCTTTACAGACTTCATATTCCCTTAACGTAGCTTTATTTTAACACAGCAGATAATGGAAAACTCACTTCTCGATTCAGATTTTTTTCCTTCAGGTAGATAAACACCAAAATGGAGAGATTGTCAATGTCATACAGTGCCTCAGTGAAGTCACTATGCCTCTTATCATAGAACAGAACCAAGAAATATATCAATGAAGACAGATGTATTATTCTAGACTGTCATTTTGGTTATTAGGGTAATGTATTCCAGAAGCAAGGGAAGAAGAATAGAGTGCTCTTCCAGCTAGTATGTGGTTCTGCAACTATTAACAGAAATACCGTAGCAGAGCTCCAATTTGCAGAAGCCTGAAGCAAGGTTGCATTCACAATAAGGTCAGTAAAAAACAGCAAACACGTTAGCAAGTAAGCTACTCCCATATGTGTATAACACTTTCCATCAACATTTTGTGGGAATTTAAACAACAATGGTTTTATTATTTTATAAATCTAGGTTAGCATGTGTATAATGACATGTCAGTTCATGCACAATGTCAATATGAAGTGCCAGTTTTGAATTCAACCAGGCATGTTATTAAAATGAAAAGTTCTGACTGACATTTCCAAGGAACATTAGTTCTTCCATAAGTAACTAAAACCTCAGAGTAAGCCATAAATAGAGTGAAGTATGTCCATCTCTCTGTCCAGCAGCCCTTCAACACAGGGTACAAAGCAATGAGTAATTTCATTGTAGATCAAGGATTTAGTCTAATACTCTTCCGTTCTTTTCAAAATAGGGGTACACAACACCACCGAGTATTGACCACTACTAGTGGAAAGGCCCAGCAACACCTTCGGCTGTGAAGCACACAGTGTCACAGCTGTAGAGTAATACATTTACCAAGCTGGCCTAAATAGCATAAAGCTTTAGCAACATGTGGAAGACTAACCTGTAAATTATCTGATTATTTTACAGCTGTTTGTCATCTGACTTATAAGCTAGGGGTTGAGCCTTGGTCTTACTCAATTCAGTCAGATTTATGTAACCAATTTCACTGGATGGAATATTTCCCACTGTCAAGACCTTTCTAGAAACTGTACTCAATAGAAATGCTACTAGCTTTAGAAAAGATCCATCCACTAGTCAGTACATAATACAATAAATCAAACTTCACTCCAACTCCTGCAATTAAAAAGAAGGATAGATACTACTATAAATAGTTGGAACATTTGATATAGCAATGCAGCATTCCCTTTCACACTGCATAAGCACCGCCTGGCTCAAGGAACTGAAAATAGACCATTACCTGCTGCAACAATAACAATTGGAAAGTTGAGAAGAAGAGGTTAAAGCAAGTGGAAGTGGTTGCACAGCTATTGAAGCAGGCTTGGCTTTACCAGGTTGCTGAGTACTGACTCTGAGCCAAGGCTTTTCCATAGGAGGAAAAAAAAAATAAAAAAAATCTGGAGCTGCAGAATAAGTTGTGAGTGGCAGGAAGGAGCAATAGAGGATTATAAGAGGTCAGCAAATAGTCAGGTGCAGCTGAAAGGAGTTTAGGAAATCTTGGAGTCTGTGAGAGGGGAAGTAATGACAAGCAATAGGTTTCTGGGGGAAGAGCTGGGTGGGAGCTAAGAGGCCAGTGTGATTCCAAAGGCTGTGATCAAGGCTCCTAATCCATGTCTCCTCTTAAATAATAAATTAAAATATTTCTTACATTTATTTCTATTGAATATTTTTGGCCAGCTTTTGTCTAAAGCAGTCACTGGATACCTCCAGCTGCTTCTCTGGGCATTTATAAACCTATGAAGGCAAGATCTTCTTGACCAAGAAGATACTTTTCTTCTATACACTTTACCTTTCCCAGTGGTAAATATGCTTCAAATACAGCCATCACCTGCATACTTCTTGCAGAGCTGAGAAGGTATTTACATACAAAGTATTGACAAAAGTACTTGAACCAATTTATCAAGAACTGCCAAAAAGAGGCAGTGGTTAGTAATGCTACCAGGCACTTTAGGCAACTAATATTATGAGTAGCAGACTGCTCCATCATTTTCACCTTTTGGGTAGAGTTTAGGGGAATGATTAGTAAAATAAAGCAGAAAATACATGTCTGAAGTTTACAGGAAATGTGGCTTGTTAGTACTAGCTGAGACAAGGGGAAAAATTAATATCATTTAATAGTCAGAATTGAAAAGCAGCATTTTTGGTGGTGCACTTCTGGTTCTGTATCCAGAATAAATGGTAACAGAACTGGGAAGTGGTGTGCATGGAAGCACAGATGTCCTTAGTCAAAGGGGAATTTAGGCAGCAGCCCACCCCTCAAAATCTTATACACCATTGACCAACACTTCTTTCACTTTTTATGGAAGGAGCCATGTATTTCTTTTGCCAGTTCCCATTTAATGTACACTCAGTCACATTACATCAATCATGCCTGCATTTATTGATCCTATTCCACCAAAAGCACAACTAGCTGTTTTGGTGGACATAGCTTTTCTTCCTCATAACTGGGCTGTTTCCATTACTTCAGAAATCAGATTTCTATTTAGAAGTTCCTACACGGGCTGCATCCCCACCTCATCTTCAATTTATTCTACCCTTGGACCTCCATCCTGCCTCCCACAAATTTGGTGGTGAGATCTGATCCAGGTCTACAGCAGCAAGAACGGGGCTTCCCTTGAACTACACCATGGATCACCTTTAGGAATGACTGTCAGGTCAAAAAAGGGTTACAGCACTACAAGAAAGAGTTCTGGTTTACATTAAGAGGCTATGTTTCAGTACTTGTCATGCCTAGGTCTCAGTTTTTGTTATTTAATCTTCATTCGTTACATTTCTAGGACTTTCTGAAGATTTATGCTCCGCCCTGCCACGAGACAAAGCAGCACAATAGCTCCTTCACAGTCCAACTTTTGACACTGCAGGGATAGAGGGTTTTTTACAAGCTTATAAGATTTTTTTTTTTAATTTGATAATGATTAAACAGATGTTTTGTTCTTGGGTGAGTAGTGGTGTTTTTTTTGTTGTTTTTGACAAAGAGGACTATCTTCACCAGCAAACAAGTAGTTATCCATTTAAAATCTAAGATGTTTATATAAAAACTTTAAGTCACTCTTACTCCAGCTGGAAATTACTGATAAGCAGTGTTGATTACCACTGCAGTTTTTTTAAAAAAAGCTTTAAGATTAAGAGACATTCATTGCTCTTTTTCTATCAGATACCTCAAAAGGAAACCATGAGAAGAGACACACAATGAAAAACAGCAGGTAATACCATATGAGACTCCTTATTAAAAACACAAAATGCCTTTCACTTTTGCTTTTATTAAGTCTACTTTTCAAGCCAAATGAAAGTTAGGTGAGCCAATTATAATACAAGTCACGTATAACTATTTCATTATCCATGTCCTGCAGCACGATAGCCCACAGAATACCTTTTGAAAGCTCCGGAGTGACGGTAGCAGGTTGAATATAATGAACAGTGTTACAAATGGGGACACAAGACGACAGGTCTGGTGAAGAAGGAGTCTCCTGGAAACTGTTCGACTGTAATTACTGAGTGCTGGTGCTGTCTCAGTTGACTTCGAACAAAGGTAACCGCCTTCAGCAAGTTATATTTCCTCAGCCAGCTAAAATGAAACCAGTCAGAGACACAAATATTTATGATACACAATACATAACCAAAGCCATTGTCTGCTTTTATTACCTTATTTTTGTTGTAGCTTTGAAGTGTCCCTGATCAACAGCACAAGAGAATTAAGCAGTAAAGCACTGAATTAAATTAGACTTCCCAATCTAGACCTGTAGAAAGGATATTTACAGGAAGATAAAATGCTTTTATTTGGGGAGCTTTCTTTGTATGTCACAATTTTTTCTCAATAATTCATTCGGTTTGTTGACCAAGAACTGATAAAGCAGAAGTCAGTGAGAAATGAGACTTCTGCATTCCTTATGTTGAGGGGAGCTTCCCTCAACAAACACTGAGCTGGAATAATTTCATTGGTAAAGGAAATGTTGGGTGCAGATCATGCGGTGCTGTAGGAGGCAGCAGGCCTTGGAAGAAAGCTTAGGCTAATCCACGTTTTCCCACCTGTGACTCACTAAGTCTCAGAAATGGTCTCACTTGGACTTGTATCAGCCACACAGCAAAATACTATAAGGAACAGAAGACAAACATGTCATAATTAGATTAAAAGACAGCTAGGTGAGAAAGAATATTATCTGTATTTAAGTTATTCCTCTATTAGTATCTGCACACCCCAACTCCTGCTTCCTTTTCTCTTACCTCTTTTTCCTGGAGAAATCATGAATTCTGAAAATATAATTCCTAACATTGGTGATAACCATTAGTTTATATAAAGGAGTAGAAAATTGGAGCTATTATTGCTTATCGTGATGCCATACTCTTTTGTGGTCAATTATGTAATGAAAAAAAAACCACAAAGAAAAAAATTAGGTTACAGCAAAGCAACAAAAAGTAGTACAAATTTGGAAAAAAATTATAATGAACAACTAATAAAAAGGAGGGGAAAGTTAGCTAGTGAAGAGATGAATGAAATTTGACACAATATGACATAAACTATAATGAATGGAGTGAGAAAGGTCAGTCAGGTGTACCTGTGCAGCTGTCTTTTCAATCTTTTGAAGATTTTGTATCACACAGTGCTCCCAATTATAAAAGAAGGCAACACATTTTAAAGTGGATTATGTGACATATAAAATGAGCAGCAGAAATTACTGCAGTAGCATTTAGGTTGCATCTGGCAAATCCAGAATTTCATTTACAGGTTGCCCAGAGAAGTTGTGGATGCCCCATCCCTGGAAGAGTTCAAGGCCAGGCTGGCTTGTAGCAATAGGATGAGGGGAAATGAGTGTAAACCTAAAAGAGGGGCAGATTTAGACTAGACATGAGGAATTTCTTCACTCTAAGAGTGGTGAGACACTGGCACATGTTGCCCAGGGAAGCTGTGGCTGCTCCATCCTTGGAGGTGTCAAGGCCAGGTTGGATGGGCCTTGGGCAGCCTGATCCAGTGGGAGGTGTCCCTGCCCAAGGCAGGGGGTTGGAATTAGATGATCTTTAAGGTCCCTTCCAACCCAAACTATTCTGTGATTCTATTTTCTGATTACTAGTTGTGGTACACCTTTCACTGTGGAGGAGCAGTTACAACACAGTTCTTGATCAACTCTCAGGCAGTTACGGCTCTGTTGTTGTCGCATTACAAACACATCAGAAGATGGTCCATGAAAATAATTGCCCTGCAGAAGTGAAGCAGCAAAGAATGAAACTGAAGCTATTTCACATGCACACGTCGTGAAAGAGAAGCCATTTTACCACTGTCATCACAACAGGAAAGCTGGAAGAAATGCATCAGACTATGGACTTGCAAGAAGATAAAAACAGAGCAGAGCTCAGTCTTGATCACATTTCCACTAACCTGTAAATCCTCTCTTCTCATTTAAGCTTTGTGAATGAGAAATTCATTTCATAGTGCAGTTTTCTATTCTTTATTGCTCTGTTCTCCCTGAAGAGGTATAACCAAAGCAATAAGGCAAACATTCCTTTGTCAGATGAAGCTGCAAACATAAGGAAAGCCTAGGACTATTTTGAGAGTCAAAGTGATAGAACAGCCAAGTCCCATCCAGAAAGAGTGGTTGCTGTGAAGCCCTTCTTGGGAGATCACAAATGGGTCTACTGGATTCCAAATACATGTGAGATAAGGAAACAGGAGCCAATCTGAACAGCTAAGTGTTTCAAATGGAAAGCAGGACCAGAACTAGCCAAATGCTGATGAGGTCACATATCAGAAGCTAACATGTAAATGAGTGTCAAGTTCACAGGAACAAGAGTGTCACCGGACCATAGAATAAACTATTACTCTAACATAGACTACACAAGGCAAAAGTTCATAAATCACATTGTGTGCGCAGCTGCTGGATTGTAAGCTGCTGCCATTGTATGCAG
>WAAB01023956.1:279093-337866 GCA_013389865.1 Piaya cayana | reverse complement strand
TCTTAAACCCCTCCAGGGAAGGTGAATCAACCCCCTCCCTGGGAAGCCTCTGACACTGCCCAATGACCCTTTCTGGGAAGAATTTTTTCCTTACCCATCCAGAAAGAGTGGTTGCTGTGAAGCCCTTCTTGGGAGATCACAAATGGGTCTACTGGATTCCAAATACATGTGAGATAAGGAAACAGGAGCCAATCTGAACAGCTAAGTGTTTCAAATGGAAAGCAGGACCAGAACTAGCCAAATGCTGATGAGGTCACATATCAGAAGCTAACATGTAAATGAGTGTCAAGTTCACAGGAACAAGAGTGTCACCGGACCATAGAATAAACTATTACTCTAACATAGACTACACAAGGCAAAAGTTCATAAATCACATTGTGTGCGCAGCTGCTGGATTGTAAGCTGCTGCCATTGTATGCAGCCCTGCATGCACACACACACAAAAAAAGTCTCTTATGAAATCAATATATCTTTTCCCAAGAATAATCCACACTTTAACCCTGCCCACTACCCAACCAATGCTTTGTGGGACAAAAAAACCAACCAAAACCAACCTTAAAATAAGTCAAAGAAAACAGTGACTGTACAAATAGTTAAAAGCAAAGAAAAGCAATTCTAACTGTCAGTAAATATCTTCTAGTTTTTCCCCAAAGGCTCACATCTTACCATTACCATAACTACTGCGCCCTAAAGGCCTCCGCATGGCAACCACAATTCTGACTTGACTTTTTTTTTAACAAATGCCTGCCCTCCATCACACCTATTACATTACATCCTCCCACTGCTACTCTAAATGCTTTCGATTCATGCTATTGTGAACGGGCCATTTCACAAGGAGGGCAAAAGTAAGGCAGCCTTGCTCAGTCTGGAACACACAAAGTAACTGTTCTATAAACTGTGTTTTAAACTATGCTATTTGTACTACTAGCACTACATTTTCCAATGAAACATTTGGTATTTCCAGTGGCCTAAGGCACTGAAAACCAAGTCTGATGGAGATCTGCAATTCGAGTTTGTTTTCCCTCCTGTACAAGTTGTCAGCACCCTAAAGGTCACAAGAGGTAAATACATTTAAAATATCAACCCATTAATTCTTTGTGTTTTTTTAAGCTCCCAGCTGCTCCATCTTAGCTAGTTGGCACAGCACATTAGGAACCCATGAGATATGCTTCAGTATTTGACATGGAAAGAAGTGCATGTCTCAGGTCACACAGTACAGTGAATGGAGAGTTGTGGAACTTCTGCCCAGCCCAAGCACCCTCTCAGCTAAGGCCACCTTGATGTGAGCTGCATTGCTTGACCAGAAGTGATTTACCCCAAATATCAGAATATTGGAAAGGTAGGATGGGAGAGGACTGCTGGGTCATCAAGTGTATTCTCCTTTCAAGAGACAGCCATATCATATATGCCTTTTCCTAGAATGTATCAGCCTCTCAAACTACATCTTAAAACTACTTGAGGACAGATTGAGCAGGTAGACGAAGGCAAGGCAAGATACAGTTATTAGACTGAAACTATCACATCTACAATTAAGAAATATTTTTAACCTATGCTACTAGCAGGACATCTGAATTTGCTTTTGAAGGAAAGCTCTGTCCTTCCACAGAAGCTGTTCAGGTCCACTACAGATAAGCTGTAAGGTTTAGCACAGCTTCACTCCAGAGAAACACCAGCTGATTTCAATCACAGACTTCTAGATAAAATATTCAAATAAGTGAAATGACAAAAAAGACTGAACATCTTTTGCATTCTGATAACAGTGTGTCATGCATGGTTACCAAGGGCACTATTAAACATCCAGTGGTGAAGATTTCAGGGTATGTTATATATGATATGTGAGTTTGTAGATTTTTTTCATTAAGCTGTTTGCTACAGATTTTTGCTGACTATGATAATTTATATGGCTGCCTTATGTGGAGGGTGAAGGGTTTCTGCCAAATTGGTTCCTAATTGTACCTCATCAAGTACAACAAAGCCATCTCTCAGTAAAATGATGTCTGCTACCATGTGATTTTCATTACACAAATCATTTTATGTCAGAATTATGGAAATTTTGATGGAAAACAAGAATCACAGTTCCTGGTTTGGGGCTCCTGGATTTGTCCTACATGTAAGAAGGCACAGACTGAATTCTACTAACAAGGAAATCTTAGCCTGCATAGTGTTTTAAAGTAAAGTTGAAACCCTTCACAATTGTGTTTGTCATAAAAAAAGCCACAAACCATTGTTTAGAGGTGCTGCCTAAATATGCTAAAGAATTCTTCATTGCCTGACAATTAAGAGCCTGGATAATCAAGAGAGACTGTTCTTTAAATAATGTCTCCAAATCCAAACACACAAATGTTTATATCTCTATATTTATGACCAAAAACTTAGGATGCAATTGGGAATAAACAGCATAGTAGATTTGACCTACAAATCTTATACTGGGAAAGCAATTGCAACATGTTTTGAGCTGAGATTTTGAAAGAGGAAAAACAAAGAGCAAAATACACACAATAATTGCTAATGTCAGTCCATTCAGCCAGTATTATCTTTTATCTGCAGACTGCCTGTAATGCTCACTGTAATGACTTGGTAGGCAAGGCAACAAGCAATACCCTTTCCAACTTGGTTCTTAGTTAAAGAGAATCCCTTCCTTTATGCTACACCACTTACATTGTTCATACTTCTGCTGATATCAAGTGTGTTATGCTGCCAAGTATGCTAAAGAATTCAGCATCTGTTACGTATCCTTTCTCTATTTAGGGTAAACAGTATGTATTTATCAAGAACCTCATCTCTGTTGATTAACCACCCTGTTTCTCCCTCCCTTCCCCATTTGCAATTCTCTTCCACAAAATTTCTGACTGGACTAAATCTCTGCCTGCACACACACCATATGGCATAATGATATAAGTGGAATGAGACTAAGTTAATTCATCATATTAGACTCCAGGAAACAGATATTAAGCTCTATTATAAATATCTTTGCACCTATGCAGAACACAGAGGTGCTGCCCAAGCCACGGAGCAGCAGTTTCTTGCTCCTGTAAATTATCTGTAAACAGAAAAGAGGAATTCTTGCATCATAAGTTCCTCCATCAAGTACCCTAAACATTTCCCATAAACCGGAAATTAAAGAGAACAGCAGACTTAATTTATGTGTTTGCTTTATGAAAATATAGTTGTATCACAGGAGTGTGCATACCTAAGAACAAACACAACCATATCTAAAACCCAAAAGATACACAAAGGCCTTTTCCAAACAAAGCAATGTAAATCTTGAGGGTACAGCAATTACATTGCAGTACTTTTACTTGCAGAGATATTAGAACCAGGCTAAGAGAGACTTCAAACAAGTACCTTTTTCTGCATTTCCTGCTGATTTTTGAAACATGTGGAGGGATATACACAAGCCCCATGAGCAACACTCATAGTTTTACTGTTAAGTCTAACCTCAACCCCAAATTCAGCTGAGCTGTAATGAAATCCAAGTAAAAAGAAATTTGTTGCATTTATACAGCTTCCAAATCACAGCAATGCTAACAAGGTATTTTAGAAGAGTAGATTTTACATCTGTACAAAGCAAATAGCAAATACGAAGTACTTTTCTAGACCAAAATGAAAAATCATAACAAGAAACTTAATGATACAGTAGTAAATAAGAGAAATACAATGCTGCTCTTGAACATGGGCATAAATCAGATACTGGTGTGCTCCCTGCTGCTTATGTGTGGTGTTGCTCAGCACTACAATAATTTATACTGAAAAAAAAATCCTTTAAAAAAAAATTAAGGTACAACTGATATCAGTACAAACTCAGAAAGTTGAATGATGCTAACCATAAGCAAAATATTTTCCTCTAGGATCACTGAGCAACTGGGAATTCTCAGAGAAAATGACCAAATCTGCCACGTGCAAAAACATCCATTTCATGATTTGTTAACTTCTGGTACTTCACACAGTAGGCACATGAATTTTCAGTTTCTGTTTATAGAATACAAAGTATGTTACCTACAGGAAGACATTCACAATTTTTTTTTAAGTGACACTTCACATGACTTGTCACTACATTTTTGTGTGGGTTTAATTCTCAAAAGTTAAAAATTTCCAGACAAACTGCCTTCACTTACCAAATATTTCTAAAGTCCTTTGTACTGAACCTTGCAAAGTAGTTCATCCTCAATATTTTTGCCTTTTCCCTCACCTCACCACTAGAAGAGGTACAACAAGAGATATGGACTGCAACTCCAAAGCAGAATTCAGCTCCACACCAGTGAGTCACCTGCCTCAGGTGAGCACAAACCACTTAAAGCCCTGTGGGATGGCTCCAGCCCCTGGAAGGGTCCCCTAGGACTCGATGAGCCATAGGTATCCCCCTCCTTAGATAGACTGAGGCATCTGTCCCCTTTAAAAGGTAAATGAGATTTTTCACTTCAGCTTTTCCTTCATTAAGTGGGTTATTATGAAGCTGATAGCATCCATGTGTGTTTCAGAGAAAGTGGTCTGCTTTCAGCTCTCCCAGACAGAAAACCAAAACAAGTAACATAAGACTGCTGGCAATCCTCCTGTAAATGGAGGGAGGAAAAATCAGAACAAAAGAAATAAACATAGTTCACCATGTCAAGTCATTACCAAGGAAAAGATCTGGTGGTAAAGTGCTGCCTGAACAAGCAAGCTTGGGGATGCAAGGCAAGACACCATCTCCGTCCCAGGTGCAGGGAAGACAGGCTGTACACCAGCTCTAGGTAAACACCGAGAATCACATCAAAGATACACCTGACTCCACCAGCCATTTTCCACCTAATGGGAATAACCTGGAGGGCCTGAAATACTGCCTAACAGCTTGGATCAAAGGGGACAAGGAAGCATTTGCTGTACTCAAGCTGAACTGGAGTCTGCACTACAATGAAGATAAAAGAATATTTGTCTTTCCTCATTATATCAAGCTTTTTCAACAAAAATAATTAACTTTAGCATAACAGAAAGCTTCAGTGGATAAGAATGTTTATAGCTTGCATTGAAACTCAACTATTCCACTGAAAATGGATTTGAAAGGCCATGTAGGAATATTTTTAAAAAGTGAGGCTTTTTTTAGAACTTTAGTTTTTTCATATTTTCTACCCTCTTAAAAGCATAACCATCAAAGCAAATAAAAGTTTAATAAGTAAAAAAACATTTTAAATGAAAAACCATGATTAACTTATTAAGACCCATTAAGTGTATAATTACAAGGATTCTATTGCATTAAGATACCAATTTCTTTAAAGCCAGAAATAATACCTGCTGAAACTTTAATTATTTAAATGAGAAGAGAAAGAGGCATGTTATCTTCTCTGACAAAGATTAAAATCAATTTAATTGCTTCTCTGCTGCATTGACATGATTCTTGCTGTGAGTCAAGCAACCAAAAAGGGAAATTAATACTGCAGCTGTTAATCAAGTGATATTTGTGTGCTCCATCTTATTATAGCAGGAGAAAGAATAACTGCTACTTTGGAGAGTTTGTCCACACTGTATTTCATAGAAATTTTTTTTGCTTCAAAGAGCACCTTTACTTAATTTGAGTTGCAGGCATCTCCAGGTGATGTGCAGCCTGAGAAAATTGTATGTTACATTGTTTGATCCCCTCATAAAAATTGTTCTGCCAAGAGTAAGGTTTGTTTCAAATTAAATTCACCCTTGGGTATCTGACTCGCTAGTATGAAATTACGAAGACACACCAAAAAGGGATAAAAATACAGCTGGAGGAGGGGGTTGCCTATGAATCATAATATATTTTCAAGGAAGAAAGCAGGTCAAAAAATCAACAATTTCAGTAAAATTAGAACATGCATTTGAAAACATGTAACAGCTGAGTACACAGCACAAACCATGCCTTCTCTCTGCTGATTTGAAAATGTTTATCCTTGCAGTGCCTTTGTTAAACTTCTGCACCAAGTGAATATTCAGCAACATCTACAGTCGACAAATTAATGTATCTGATTGTAAGAAAAATGGTATTGTGAAATATTTATGAGTTCTGAAATACAAACCCGTGTGGTGCCTCATCATCTCTTATCAGCCCTTGTTAACTTTACAGATGATGAGAAGCACCAGAATAACTGAGGTTGTCAAAACTAATAGATCTCAGAGGCTCAGCACTGGCACAGTTCAGTTCCATCTACAGTCCATTTTTGAGAACTTTTAACTCCTTCACTCCTCTTCATTGAGCAGGAATCAATTTCACTACCTGGGTTGTTATTTACTGCTCACAGCACGAGATGGCCCAGGTACTGCCTCAGATATTTCAGGATGCCAGGCAGTATTTTTGGAGAACTTGTGTTAACAGAGTGACAGGCGAATAGAAAGCAGCTTGACTTAAAGAAAACCCAGAGAACTGCCTAGATCTTATTGGAAATTGTATAATACAGAAAGAGTAGAATATAGGTACAGTTCTTGGAGAAGAGGCTTTCTTGGGGCAGTATGTGTATACTTGCTAACTGGGCTAGAATTGTGTGTAACGCTATTCATGTGCTTATTGCAAACATTAACTTGCAGACTAAAGGCACAGACTAAAGGAGTCTTTTTAAACTGCAAAACTGGTTTGAGCTAGGTTTATTTCAAAGAATCAGAGATCACGAAGTATCAAATCTCTTTTCCTTCTGAAATATTTAAACAGTGCTTTAAACTGGGTACCTGGTCACCTCACAGTCCCTTCTGCAGCTGACTGTGCTGCCATCCACACCATCAGCACCTCTTCAGTTTGGCCAAAAGCAGCTACAACGTGTCCTAAAGGCTGTTTTTTAAGAAAGGAAAGCTTCACTTCAGTAACTAGGCTAGGTTTGTGTAGTGACAGACTCCCAGGCCTCAGATGTTCTCTAAACTGGAAGCCAAGGAGCCCTATTTAGAAGTAATTTTTGCTCCATTTAAAAATCTTCTATACAAACATTCAAAAGCTGACCTATTCCTGAGCCTATCTCTTGGTTCACTGGGGACAAAAAAAAGCCACTGCCTGTAAGACAGCCCAGTTACCCAGTCATCATTACTACCTCACTTTTATTTTATCTCCCTTTCCAGCAAGTGCCTGAGCTCCCCCTATCACTCCAGGACAATCTTGGGAAAACTGCCCAGGTGAAACCCACAGCCAGAGAATTTCACCACATAAATACAATATGTTTGCTTCACCAGTGTGTGTCCTGCACACCCAGGATGGGGGCCAGATAGTCACTCTGGAGAGACACTGGGAACATTCTTCACAAGGAACTGTAGGGAACAGAGAAGTGGCAGAGCAAGGTGCAAGGCACCCATGTACTGGGTGATGCACTGACAGCTGCAGGAGATGCTGCAGCCCAGGTGGCAAGGGTGGCATGTTCTGGAGCAGCAAAGTGAGGCCTTGGTGAAAAGGTCAAGAAATTTGAGACGCTAATCATCAGGGTTACAAAGCCAGGAATCCAACAGCAGCCTCCGAGACACATCAAAGTACTTTCCTGTCCCATTTCATAGCTCAATGAGCAGGGCACTGCCTGCATGAGACCGGACTTAGAGGGGGAGAAAATGACTGAGAAGGATAGAACATGAGCAGGAGTCATTGTAACCAAGCAGAAGAAAATAAATCTATGATGGAGATGCAACAGGAATAACAGAGAGCTTTCACTGTGCTTAGTAAATATGGACAGGTTTTGCATGTATGCATGCACATACCCACGGGCTCAGAAGGAAGCCTCAGCTGAACGTGACATTACCAGGGGCTTGAAACAAGTCACAGCATCAGAGTAAAAGTTTTCATTCAAGTGACTTGGAAAACAAATATATCCAATAACAATCATGCCCTCTGGGGTGTGCAGCAGACAAAAAACTAAAGAGGGTTAGAGAAGGAGATTGATAGAATGAGTCCAATTTTATTTTCTGCAAAGCGTGACACAGCAAGCTTCACTTGCTTTAATACCTGTCAGAGGGTCTTTGTCAACAAGAGACAGTGTGTCCATTTTCTAGGTGAAAATGGGATTGACTTTAGTGGCTGCATCTCATAAGAGTCCTAAACATAATCCTACATATCTCTAGGAATAAATGAAATATTCTGTCTTGTTCAACAAGTATGTTATGTTCCCTTTCCTCCATGTCTTGTCCATCCTACCTCTACCCACAGGAGGAAGAGAGTTCTTGGCACACACTGTGAAAGCCATGTGAGTTTGGCAGCAACTTTTTTCCTGTTCATAGAATAACAGAACAACCAGGTTGGAAGAGACCCACCAGATCATCAAGTCCTACCATTCCTATTAAACACTAAACCATGCCCCTCAGCACCTTGTCCACCCGTGCCTTAAACACCTCCAGGGAAGGCGAGTCAACCACCTCCCTGGGCAGCCTGTTCCAGTGCCCAATGACCCTTTCTGTGAATTTTTTTTCCTAATGTCTAGCCTAAATCTCCCCTGGCGGAGCTTGAGGCCATTCCCTCTTGTCCTGTCCCCTGTTACTTGGGAGAAGAGGCCATTACCCTCCTCTCTATAACCTCCTCACATGGTTATGTCTCAGTTTCTCAGGCTACTATTACCATTTATACTGATAAGCATGTGAGGGGTTTGTGGCCAGCTGCCTTGCTACACTGAGCAACTGACTAAGAAAAAGGAAATCGGAGTGAAAAAAATTAAGAAAAAAACCCAAGAGCCATAAAAAAAATTAGATAATTCATTAATATCCTTTGTGATGAAATATTAAATTTCATAATTCAGTATTTTCCAGTCAGTCTGGTGCTCACTTTTGGAAGATCTGCATTGCCAGAAGCTGTGTCCCACCTTCCCCAAGGCACCAGGGCTCTACAGAAGCAGAGAAGGAAGGCAAAAATTGTGGATTTTTATGTGGCAGGGAAAGCTGGTGGGAGGTGGAGGACAGGATAGAAGTACAATTTTGATTCAGGCTATTCTGGACATTAAAATGTTTTCAAGATGCATTTTGATACATTATTGTGGAAATTCTTCCAACAGTCATCTTTCTTTTCCAGGTACTTCACTTTCACAAATGGCAGATGAACATAGCTCACTGTTAGTAGCTGTAAGCCCTAAACCCTTCCACTCCCCTCAACAACAATACTGATTCCAGGTGGATTTTTGTACTTCTTTCCTCTCTTTGAAGAGATGGAAAGAAATCTTCTCTAACCACTCAGTATGATGTCAAGCTGAACCTACATAAGACTTGCAATACTCCATAACCAAGATTCCACTCCTGCTAGAAGTTGTGGTGTCTGCAGTAGGTGTAGGGAAGAATTATAAAGGGAAGTAAAACCTGATTCTATATTTTTTGTGAGCATACTTTCATTAAAGGAAAATGGGTCAGAACCCAAGGTCAACAACATATCTTTTTCTTGAGTCAGGCACATTTGGTAAAGCTTTCTTCATGTTCTTCTCTTCTATGTCTTAGTTCTGACATGGAAGGCAGTATTAGAGGGCCCATCAACCTGCTAGTATGGAGAGGGCTTGATCTGTGGTGGCAAGTGTGTGAGATAAGTCTTGCTCATAGTTCTGGAGTGCCACGAATGAAGTCACGTTTCTCTGTAATACTGCACAGAACACCAAGGATCCATGAAAGACTGTCACTTTTTCTGGACACTACCAGCCAGAACAAAAATAGAGATAATGCATGTTCTACAATTGATATTTTGGCCTTAAGAGTCTTTTTCTCAGCCAATGGCATTTCATGGAATTATAAATAGTGTGTTCAAAACAGGTTTCTGGTCCCATACAGCCTGCCAGAAAGCAAAAGAACATTAGAAGCTTATCAGGTTTCCAGCATCAGAAGTTTTCCTCAGTCATGCATTCTTCCTTCTTTCCTCATGACTTCTTTCAACATTAATAATTTGCAACTAGGCTAGCAGAAATAGGAAGGGGGGGGGGAGAGGAACAAAAGGTGTCCTTACATCTTTCAACATCAGTAGTTCTTCTGTACTGACAGCATGGGAACATAACTAACAGCTTTGTATACATCACTTTTCATGAACAGTCATCATCAGGGACACAGGAAAAACACAGAGGGAAAGATATGAAGATTAGTGGTGCAACTTAGAGATCTGGGAGCTGGGAAGCCCCACACTTCAGATGCCTTAACAGAATTTTGAACATGTGGTTCTACAAGGAAGCTTGCAATGATTAATTCATTCCACCTGTGAGGTTAAGTGTGGATTTACAGCACATTTACTTCGCTACAGTGTGTACCCACGTGTATTCTTTTACTGTTCAGTAAATGCAAGGCAGCTTATATCACACTCATTGTCCAGTCCATGTAAATTCAACTATATCTGAATCTCAGAACACTATCATTAAAAACACATGCATCTAAGGTAATAAAAACAGCAGGTCCTGTATGACATCAGCAAACAAATCTGAAATGAAATTCAATACCACATAATATAAGCCAGCAAAAGATGATGTGTAAATGGCCTTACTGCAGGTCTATGGGTTGAATAGGCATTTCAATCTTATTATGCCTGATTATATTGTGCTATTTGGGCACATTTCTAGATAGCTATAAAGAAACATTATGCCTAGTACTGCTAATTCCCCACATGGAGCAGATTGTTTCACCGCAGTGAGAATACGTGTTTCAAAGTCAGACCCTATGAAGGGAAGGTAATGATGGGAACTGTGGCATCCCATTTCAAAGACACAAGAATCAGAGTTCGGGGAGGGGGGGGAAGTAAGAAAGAAAAGAGAAAAAAAAATGTCAAATGAAATACAAGCAGAGAATAACAATAAGAACAGAGAATATAGGATTGATTCACCGTGACTTTTTGCAAAAAAATAGGGGAGCCAGAAGTGAGATGTTGATGTTTTCTTTACCTTCATCGTGTTGGAGAGCAGCTGCACAGAGCACAGCTAAGACAACGGGATCCACACAACTAACAGTTATTTTGTATGCCTGGCATATCAGCAAAGTAGAACTGCCTACACAAGTCCTAAAGGAAAGCTCAGTAACCGTGAAAAGCAGCAACACCACCTCCATAATCCAGTAAAGGAAACAAATACCTTTCTGAACACCTCAGGCAGCCCAACCACATCAAGTTCTGGCTCCACTGGACCCTGTTGCAGAAGCACTTTGTCTTGGAGGAGGTAGGGAAAGCTTATTTCTAAGAAACTTCCCAAAAAAGGAGAAGTTTTGCCAAGTTTCTGTGTTAGAAAATAAAGAGGAAAAACATATGCACTCAAGGCAGATTAGACCTTCTTTGTCACTAGCTCCCTGCAAGTTTAAGCTTGTTTTAATTGACGTAGATCTGCATTTTGGCTCACATCTATCCTTGTGAGTCTGTCCCATCCTCCTCTGAATGCAATCCTTTCTCAAGACCTTCCAGCAATTAGCAGTGGCTGCTGTCTTTTACAGATCACAGCCTAGGGAGCATAGAAAGGCGGTTTGGTGCCTCTTTATGCTATAACCCTTTAGGTAAAGGAATGCACTTGGCAAAGCTTCTCACCAGCTCCCTTCAATTTATGCTCTTTCACACCAATGTGAGTAAGGTCAACCAGGCCTGGCATTTTATATTTAATATCCAAAGCTCAAAAGGCATCAAATGAGCATGATTTGATTTTGGGAGAGAAAGACACCTGAAGACATCCCCAGGTGTCTTCAAAAAAACTGGCAAAAGACAGCATTGTTTATACCACCCCTGACTCCTATTCTGGAAGAAAATCTCTCATACAGAATTATCCTTGTAGCATCCTGGCAGGGAGTAGGTGTGTTTTCCAAAATGCACTGAGTTGAAGGAAGAGTCAGGACCTTTGTGTGCAGTCAGTGCAAGTACTCAGTGCTGCCTATGAGCTATGTGTGCAGCACTCGGTGCAGCACAAAACCAGCAACAATTCAAACAGGATTTCTACTACTTGCAGAAGCTTAATTTTTTTCTGTAATTAGAGTCACATGGGATCTGTTTGAGATCTAAGATTTCTGTGTTCCCTGTTAGGACATAAGCAAGCCAAAGATTCACCAGGATCCACCCCCTACTTGACAAACAGGACACACCCATACTACCCCCTTTAGTTTCCTATAGTCCCAGTTTGTCCCCATATGAATTTCTTTCTTCCTCAAATCAGAGCCATGCTGAAGGCATGTCAAAACCTTCCTATGGGGGAAAAAAAAAAATCTTAGAAAATGCTACATTCCCAAAAAAAATTTTGGGTTTCAACAAATTGCCACTTTCTGACATTTTGTCAAAAAATTTCCAACCGGTTCTGTGAACATAACATTAAGTCTGCTGTGCAAAACTAGACGTTGATAGAAAACTAGATAATACAGATTGGGAGATGTGTTACAACTCAATGCATAAAACATATCCGTTACTAACATATATGGAAAATGCAGTTAAATATACAATTTTCCATCACTAAAGCAACTGCTGCTGCAAAATGAGATGCGAGAGGGCAAAGTCTTGAGACAGCACATTACTAATTATGCCAGTCACTTTACTGGTGCTCTATGGATGTCATATGTACTGAAGACAAAACAATACTGCTTCTCATGGACATTTGACATGTAAAATGTAAGTATCAACTCTGTCTCTTGAAGGCAGCAAATTCTCATCCAAAGGTATTTCCTCTAAAGCTGCTATGGCTCAATAGTAAGTAAGTCTGAAGTCTTTGATAGCAACATACGGTAGGATTTGATTATACATACAGTATCTGTCATTTTGGAAGAGTTGCTTAGTTTCTATAAAGTCTACTGACAGTAGTTCACTAGAACTTATGAAACTGTCCTCCAGAGCAAAGAGAGGAAAATAAGTACATAATGCAAATGGAGTAGCTAGTATCAGCCTTAAAGGAATGGACATGTCATGCCATTCAGAGAACTGGGATGAACAGCCTTTTCCTGTAAGTATCATTAATTGCTGGGCAGCGGTCAAACTCCTTGTACAGATAAGGAAAAGAGCATGAATGGCTATGCTCTAATCTGGAATCTGTTCCCAAGAGCAGACTATTTCCCACGGCACTATTCCCTTTGCCACAACCAGGGAGTGGATCTGACTGGAGCCAGCCACGACAAGACCATGCAAGCACGTGCCTGGCTACTTCATTACAGGCTCCCCCAGCCAGGACAAATGCAGCCCAAGCAAAGACATATTTTTACACTGGTGAATAGATGTACTGGATCTACTTAAGAGAGAATGGCAACCAGCAGGAACCAAGCCCAGGACTTTCAGTTACAGCAGCACAAGTCACTACCATCAAAACAAAACCCCATGAGCAAGAACAAAAAACAACAACAAAAAGCACATACTCAAAAAAAAAAAAAGCAGCACCACAGATATGCCTGATCTAGTTTCCAGCAAAACAGAAATGACTACACCAAAAACCTCAGGCAAATAACAGCAGAATAAAGACCCTAAAGCCACAGACATTCTGATGACATTTGCACTACCCTGAGCATCTCATGGGTGTACTCCAAGGTAGAGTTTGCCCTTTCTCCATCAAATGTTTAGTTAAAATTTAGAAGCAATCAATAAACTTTCTAGAGCAGGCACTCTTTTATGCATATATCAAGAGTTTCCCAAATCATTTGTATACTATGCTATGGTCTCCCTCCCAAACTTCCCCACCTAGAGGCTATGCCCTCGTTATATTAAAAGGAATTAAGAAAGCTTGAAAGTGTTCAGAACACCAGGTGGACTGTTCCTATGATAATAATGACTTTCATGTATTTAGGTTTTAAAGAGGTGGTTATAACACACATACATACAAGAAAGTCAAATTCATTGAAGTGAATTTTACATTCCTAACTAATGGCTGCTGAGTTTCCTTGAAAATACTGCAGACAAAAGTTGAAAATAGGAGTAGAAAAATATTTGTTCCTGTACAAAAAATTAAAACTTAATATTACAGAAGTAAACCACATTGAAGTTTTATCACATTTTGCCCTTGCTGAATAGTCCTGGCTTCAGCAGCTGCTACATGAAACCTAACTGTCACTACAGTGAATAAATAAGTAAGTAGTGCTATAATGCAGCTGCCTCCAATAACAGCATTAGTATAAAGCCTTTAGTGGCAACCACAGACCAAACCAGAAATGCATGCTGACTTTATAAAGACATGTTTTTATGTCATTGAACAACTAGAGGCTATAAAGCATATGTACCAGAGCTTATCATTGATTTTCCCCTCTCCTTTAGAAAGGGTGGAAAAGAGCAGTTACCTTGCTCACTGCTGATTTTGGCTTCCTCCCTATAAGACACTTTTAATGAAAAACATAAAATGTTCAGGACCTCTCCCCTTCTAGCACACTTCTCCAGTATTAAGGAGCTCCTCTCACCACAAACCTTCTTTCCCTTTTCACATGTTGTAACACAACCCCAATATACTGCAGGCAAAACAGAGGTGCTGGTTCAATGCCTGTGGGAACAGGGACAAAGTAACTCCCTCATCTGTGGCAGTCTGCAGATTTCAACAAAACACTGATGTCAGGCAGAAAAACATCCTGTTCATTTTACTAGGAAACTTCAAGAGCAACAGATCTACACAGATGGACAACAGTGTAACAAACAGATATTTGGCAGTATGAAAAAAACACCAGTTGCTAACAAACCATTTTTATTACAGTTTTAAGTTGAATGGTTGTACTTTTTTTTTAATTTGCCTGTAGAACCTCAGTTAAATATAATCTTACTTAAACACATTCACAGCTCTTCAAGCCAAGAGATTTCCTTAGCAGACAAGCTCTTTTCATAGAAATGAAAGACGATTCTTTTATAAAGTCACCCTTGGTGAGCTTGCCCAGATAGATATGAAAACGTTAACAAGGAACTGCTGTGCATTCTAGAGAAAAAATAGTATTTAAAAGAAAGAAAAATCAGACAAGAGAGAGCCAGGTGGGAAGTCTTGCTATCTACCCATTCAACACTTCTGAAAACAAATCTATTTAGTCATATGCAAACTTGGCCATAAGCTCCCTGCAGGAATTATAGCTCATGCATACACAAGCCCCGAAGAGTTTTGCTCAAAGTTTAATCATATGTAAGAAAAATATCACCAGTTTTATTGTATGTGGTAGCTCAAGTTATGAGATAACATCACATTTTTGAATAGGTGAAAGAACTGAGTAGCACTGGCAAGGTGACAGTAATCATTTTAAAATGTTCAATTCAGCAGTTATTCAAGATATTCACAGAAAAAGCAAGAAAACCTAATGCAGTCACAATCAAAGGTGTGTGACTATGGAATCTTAAGCGTTAAAGACAGTAGTAGGACTATAGTACAACATACTGAATTCAACAAAGCCATTAGGATTTCCTCCTTTCCCCACTGCAAGAATATTGACCAAAAAAAAAGAAGTCTAGAATAAAGTGTCTCCTTGGTTTTCTGAAAGGAACAGCTTCACTTTATTGTTTTGGGGTTTTGACATTGCTGGTTTCTCTCCCTCTCTTTCATGTTATAATTTCAGTTTTATGCAAGAGTACAGCGAGCACATCTAGGGCACCTTTTAAAATACTTGATTTGCTTGTAACCTCCTACTACTTCAGGTCCTGTGTCTTACTTTTCAGTCTACAAAGATGATAAGAAACCTCAAAAAGCTTTAGAATGTTTGTCTTAAAAAGCATCTTCTACCCCTGGAACCACATTGCAATCTCACCTATTCCTGGGGAGTCTCGGGGATGAGGGCAGGGGGGATGTTGGCGAACAATTGTTAATAATTAAGTGTAGAATAAGCTGCTGAGCATTTATTTATTTATCTAGGCTCAAGCTATGTCAGTCAGTAAATGGTTTAGAAACTATGATTATTAAGTTACTGGATGGTCAAAACTACCTGAGACATCAGGAACCAGCTCTTTCAGAAGGTGGTTCTTCATCACACAGAGGTGCTCAAGTAGCTTTTCAAAAGGATAAGCAGAAAACAAGCATGTTACCTGAAAAGCCTCCCCACAGGTGAGGTTAGGAAACAGAATGGAAGCGAACAAAGATAGGGTAGCACTGCTGAATGGCATTTTCTTCTTCAGGTGATTAATAACCAAGAGGAAAACGTTCTGCTGCACCTCACTTCAAAACTTTGCAGTGCTACAGGCATTATTAATACTAGCAGGGCTTTCCCTTAATGTCTATTTATTCCCCACCCATGAGTTATTACATAATGCAGTATCTCTGAAACATTTCCTTAAATTATTATGGGGGCTGTGTGGTTGCATGCAAATCAAATTGAATTGCTGAGGTTTTTTAGAATTATTTAGAGTTTTAAGGAGGAAAAATCAACAACCCTAAGTACCTGGTGCCATTTCAAGAACCCATAGATCTGATTCTGAACTAGTATTGCACCATGGTTTATCTCCAAGAAGTTGCACTAGAGAGACCAGTGCAGACCAGAAAAACAGCTTAAAACACTGTAAATGAATACTATAATTAGCCACAGAGAGATCTGCATGCCCTGTAGAACATAGGGTTGAGTAGTAAGCAAAGCTTTGCACTAGAAGTTGAAAGACAGAAATCAGTATCATTTTTCTGTGTACCTTTGTTTGCAGTGCAAGTTAGAATTATTTGCTCCTCCACTTTTACTGTGCATTTTATCATTTTACACATCTGCCAGTCACCAAAATCCTTGCAAATTAGTGCATCTACATCAACTTCTGACCAATACATAAGTGATGTTACATAATTAAAATAATTCTGAAATCCTGTGCTACAAGGATATCATTTACACTCTATAGGTAAACCATGGCCACAAGAAAACACAACCTTGCTCTCAATTCTCATACATATACACAAAAAACTGTAGTCACCTTTTACACACAGATTTGGTTTGACGGGTCTATGTTGAGAAACAGTGTGGCAATGACCACTGAAGCAGACCTGCCAGGAAAACACACTCCCTGGGCAAACTGGAAGGGCATACAGGCAACAAATCTATGCATGTACTGAATGTTTAAAACAGAAACATACCAATAATTATTTTAATTCAGCAGCTACCACCCACCTAGGGCACTGAATATGACCAGAAGAAGAAACAGCTCAGCATGCAGCAGGTGCTTCTCCAGCCCAGGTGCTGAGCTCTGGCACAGTTCTCAGCACACAGTCTTACCAACCCTCAGAGGATCTGGAGGAACAACATAGCCTGTAACTCAAAGTTATCCACAGGCTTCAAGTGTCCTTTTTAAGGGATAAATATACGGCATTTCTCCTCAATGAAAAGACTCTGTGAACTCTTCTGATTAGTAGAAGTTTGCCCAAACCTGGGGACAATTAGCAAAAAAACCTACACAAGGGATACAGAGCACATGAGAGGGAAACAAAGACAATTTTTCCACTTAGGTACGTTCTGGAAATGGCTCAATTACATTTAACTTTTTTCAAAGTGAACAAAAAAAGTCCAGTTCAAGCCAGACACCAGGTTGAAAACTTACGACTCAACAGTTAAAATCAAGCAACACCATAAGAAATAAAAGTCATGATGTAAGTTATATTTGCCCTTTACACTTATGTAATGCAATTCACATGTTTTATATCATTTTATGATATGTTTGCAATACCAAGCAAGCATGCCACTGATTGATCTTGGATTATGACTGTGATCCATAGCTGTATGAAACATCTCCCCTCCTCTCTGTCTTTAAAGAGTGTAGTATTGTAGCTGAAGACAGAGGAAAGCCACCACCTGCCAGGCCACCATCGCTAAGCACCACTCAGGAAAGCATGACATAAATGAGGGATGCTACATTTCCATCACATTTCTCTCAGCCATTTTTCCCTCCTCATTCTCTGCTGCATTGTTTGAAGGGTAACAATACCTCAGCTGGTACTTAATTTGAATTTTAAACCCATTATGTTTTCCAGTTGTCCTCTCCAAAATGGGTCTTAAATGAGAAAGAGAAAAGCAAAAGCATATCTCTACCCCACTATCCTGTGTGGTAAGCAACCCAGCAGTAAACAGAAGGTACTCAGCCAACTCTGCCATAGAAGGCTAAAGAAAGAAGATTAAATGCTCCAAATACCAGGGAAAAGCCAATCTCTTACATCCATTTTTAAGCAAGCAGCCTGATTTTCCAGAACAGCTGAGCTTGCAGCTCTTATGGTTGTGAAGAGGTAGTATTATACACTCAGGCCATATGCCTAGGCGCCCAGTTTCATGCTACTATTTTTGAAAGTTATATTATAAATCTGCTTATTTTGACTCTTTATTTGGCTTTTACCACTGTCCTCATTACCAGGTTTCAAGAACTTCCAGATGTATGTATTAGCAGTGCTGGCATCTTTCCTAGAGAAACACAAATCTTTTCTTTGAGTTGTGCTTGGCAACATCTAACTTTTACGAGTGTACATCTACACTGCCTATCACAAAGACAGAAAGCCACCTTGGGCCCAGACTCTCCATTCCCCCAGAGAGAACTACAGATATGAAAAAAGAAAATCAAAAGGCTCTGTGATTCCTCTGTGGCACACTGAGCCTGTAAAACTAAACCCATTTTATTTCATCATATTCAAATCCCCACAGTTCCAGTGAAATTTAATTATACCTTCACTTTGCATAATTAAACAGTCATTGCATGGCTTTCTAAAGCATATAAAATGACTGATGAGTGTAGTGGTAAAACTTTCAGAAGTACTAAGTGGTTTAGGAGGCTACAGGTATGTCTAGACAGCAGCTAACTCACATAAAACACACATTATTTTGTTTGCCCAGTGGGATTAAGTAGCTTTCCACATATGCCATGTTTTTGCAGCTCAAATATTTCTGGTATTTTATCTACCCAATTTACAGCTAACCCAAGTAATTTCATCACATAGAATAGACATATCCAAAATCCTCCTGATTATCAGATGGAACTCAACATCTTAGCCACAAAGGAGCTTGCGAAAGGCTCATAGTTTAGTGGAACAGCAGCTGCAGTACCATCAACTGAACCCTCATCACTGGTTCATTCCAGTACATTATTTGAGTAAGAAACAGCTTTTTTTTCTCCCTCTGCACTAAAAATACTCATATCATGTGAAACTTTCTATCTCATTTAGTGTGTGCCCTGAAGGACTTCTTAGATCAAATTCACGATGTTTTAGTAAGTTTCTTCTTCCTTGTTTTTTTTCTATGCCATGCTCATCATTGTGGCATCCGAGTCAGCTAGCCTTAATTCACTCCTCTTTTAGAAGAGGTGCTAATGAGCTGTGGTATCTCCAATAGCAGATTACAAAAGCTTTTTTCTAATTTTTTTTTCCTTTTGTGAAACTGGTATTTTGTAAGCAGCTACAACAGGATTCAAACATATCATTTGAAGTAATATTTCTCATTTTGTTTTCTCCCTCATTCACTTGTCTTTTCAAAAAGATTGCCTTTCCTGATGGAAAGACTTCTGAAGCTAAGGGATGCATCTTACAGAAACCTTTCTTTATAGAACAACATAGATGATAGAGGCTTTTCAGTCAACACATTGAGCACAGAACATAATTAAGAGTAGTTTGCTTTGAGAATGTATTTTGTTTCACATGCTAGGTGAAGAGTGATAGGATTTTATAATTCTTCTCAGAAATTCTACAGAAACCCTTTACTATGAACACAGAGTGCTACCATATTATTTATAGAATTACTCAAAGTTACCAAGGATAACACAAGTTGATTTGGTCATAGTAAATATTTTGGGTTTCTTTTTAATTCAGTCTTGCTTTAATGAATCAGTAGGTCATAGCTCAACATAGCATTTCTGTGCAAAATGCATAACCTGAAAAACATTAGATAGGACTCCTGTCTGACAAATATATCATTCTGTACTTCAAGCAGTGAAACAGGTGTTTTAACTTTTTTTACAGATTTGTATTCAACTATGATCCTAATGCAGATTGAAGACTAAAAGGGAAAAAAACACAGATGGAGTAATATATATAAATACCAAGATATGAAAGTATAAATAATTTAAGTGTATGTCATACATGTGAAACTGCTTAGATGATCAGGCAAAGTCAAATAAGAGCCGCATTCCCCATTTTAATATCCAGTCATAAGATGGAAGGTCTTCTCATATTTTTTAGAAAGGTTAGAATGGTCCTTTTTCTTGACAGACTATTACCACACTCCCTAGATGAAACATTTTTCACTCTACTTCTATTACTCAGTTTCTATAAACACACCTTAGCCTGGCTCAGTCACTTGTGACTGTGCAGAGCATACAGACCTGATTATGGCAATTCTGTGATTTAGCATTTCTGGAGATCCACATATGGCTGATAGATGTGCATGGGGAAAGGCCACCTAAAGTTTATAGCATACACATGGGTGGAATAATAATACAGGAGAGATCTTGACTGAGAAATAACAACCTTGAAAGCCCACTAGATTGCATAAACTAAAAAGTAAATAGGTAAGGCTAATGAGAGACTCAGTGGAGAAGTAGAGGGTGAAAAGAGTTTTGGACAGGGAGAAACAGAAAGCAGAAGCAGCACATTCTGAAAGTGGGAAAGTCAGACCATCACGTTTGGACCACAGCACCGTAACAGAGTTTGCTTTTGTTCTGACCCTGGGCCAGGCCATTTTTTGTTAATGAGATGCCAGAAGCCAACAGAGATGGAAGTGATAATTCCTGGAAACCAACAAATAGACAGTTTACATACATAACTATAACACTGAATTAAGAACAACAAGCAACCAGCATTTCTAAGGAACTGCAGCACTAGGGATACCCTGTGACCTTTACAGACACACCCACTGAGGGGTCCCTAAGTTGCTTTTCTGACACCTGGAGCCAACAGGACATTGAGCTGGGGCTGGTTCCCTGCGCCTGCAGCTGCACCACTTTAACAGGATTGCCACCTCCCCTTGCTTTCTGCCACCCCTCTGCAGGAGGCTGCTGCTCTGCAAGAGGCTCAGACAAATGTTCATATGACAACATCTTACCTGCCCCACCTCAAATTCAGTGTTTTAACATATATCTACCTTTGATGTCAATTTGAGCTACATCAGACCTCACTGGACTGGCTGAGGCACAAGTGCTTTTGTATTTTTTACTGTGCAGGGAGCAAATGAACAGACATGACTCTTAAATTGCTGCTTGAAAACTTGCTGCCATCAAGGTGTCAAAAGTGTTGTGTGTATGGAAACTGAGCTAGTGTCCTGAGCAGGACAACCAAGCACCTGGATTCCTCTCACCCTCCTGTTTTACATTACATCCTCCATGAATGGAGGACATGCCAGCCATGCCCAGTGAATGCTGTCCTATTTTTATTTGCTAACTTGTCTATATCATAGGCAATGTTATAAATTGCAAAAATGTTTGTAATGAACACAAAAGATTTAAAAAACAATCCTCACTTACAAATGCACACTGATTTTCAATAAAGCCATTTGCACATCTTTTGGCTTCGACTCCAGGCTGACCATCACCTCTGATTTACAGACAAGATATCTTTATATAATTCTATTATTGTTATTATTTTTTAAGCATTAAGCATTTTTTAAGCATTTCTGTTTGCAACAGTGAGGAAAGTAATACATTAGAAGAGAACAATGCTGTTTTATTTTATTTTCTTTTCTTTCCTGGTAGAATTGCCTGGAAAGCTGAAAGAACACATAACCTTACCAGATAAAAAGACGTTTATTTTGAAACAGCAACAGAGATCATATTGGCTTTTCACCAGCAATGCTGCTAACAGATTGACCACAGGAAATTAAGAATAGACAGGTCTGGGACAATTCACATTCTAGGTGAGAGGCATTTTTTTCTTTTCCTCTCTCAGCACCTTTCCACTATGAAACATTCACATGCTAGAAGGCTGTCACACAAGAGCAAGAGGTCGTGTGAAGAAATTAAAGTAATACAACTGGTTGATATAGGTCAAGCTGGTGATAGCAGACCTTCCAATTCAGGACAGCCTTAATTCAGCTAACAAGTAGGATAGCCATCGAAAGAGCAATGAGAGTGAAAATGTACTCATAGAAACAGGGCAAAGAAGTGAAAAGCATGTTTGGTGATGCTGAACACTTCACACGCGCACCCCCTTAGAAGTACAAAAGGAGGAAACATTAGAACAAATCCCTTGCCTATTTGTCATCCACATATAGTACCTATGGGATCTGATTTCACTTTCCAAATAGATGTAACTACAGCTGCTTCACTTGCGAGATGTCTCCTAACACCATTGATGAATAGCCTTACATTTATCACCCAGGGACACAGATCAGAAAGGAGTCTGCCTTGCACTCCAAGTTTCAGTAAAAGTGCCTGAAACTACAAAACACCACAGACAACCACAGACTCACCTGGGAGTAATGCTGCCATTGTTACGACTCCTAAATAGTTCTCAGGCCCTGTCAAAACAAAAAGCGAGCATGCAATTGGAATGGTTAACAACAGAGGGGGTTTACACGCTGAAGGCAGGTCCCTTTCCAAGCCTGTGTCTTCCCTTTGCCAGAAGACCCCCAGTAAGGTCTGTGAGCCTGTCTGGTCTGCTTTAGGGCCAGGAATCTGGTACAATCATCAATTCTACATTTCACCCATTAGTATCAATATTTAATATTAAATATTTAGCATCAATATTTAACAGGGATAAATGAGATGACCCAGATAATTATAGAATTCTCAGCCCAACATGAAACCAAGGGAAAATAATGAAGCAGACGGTATAAGATGCAGCTAAAAAAAGCAATGAAATGTGGTATGATGTCAAACAACATGGTTTTATGGAAAAACAAATCTTCTTAAGCAGTTGTTACCTTTCTTAAGAAAAATACATCTTTCAGTGAGAAGGGTAATGTACTTAGCCTTCTGTAGAGTATTTGACTTCATGGTCTTGATAAAGGAGATAAAATGCTACCAGATCCATGTGGTAAACAATATATTAAAATCAGGCAGACAGGTTTCAGATTACTAATTTGAAATAACCAGTTGTAGCTGAAAAATCATCACAAAGCAGGTGTACTTGTAGGGAGAACCCAAAGCATTTTCCTCTTGAACTGACATTTCTCCTAGGGACATGACAGAAAACAGGGACTCCCTACTGAAGAAGGCTGTAGGACAGACTAGGGAGATGATCAGTAACAAAAACACAACTCATATAGAGCATTCAAGAAGTCATATGCATTTCAGGACAGCTAGATGTACATGTCAACAAGCACAGATGGTCAAAAAACAAAGAGTGAAAGTCAAAGTTCAAATACTGATTTTTTAAAAAATATTTAAAAGCCATATATCCAGGCACACGCTCTTGTGCTAATCCCTCTTTGGGTACGAGTTAGTGATCATGCAGCATGGGTCTGACTAGTTGTCTTTGCAGAGTTAATTTTCTGCTTTAAAATTTTGGAGGTTTTAAACAAAAACACAGAAAAAAAAGCTTCCAGGACATGCCAGAAGCTCCAGCTAGCTAACTTAAGGGATAGGGAAACAGTAGAATCCCCCAGGAGACGCAGAGAGGAAAACAGGGAATGTTACTTATTTCAGAAACTGCCGTACTCATGACCCTGGATTTGTCATTGTTCCTGATGCCATGGAAAAATTGTGGATGCTGGGGGCATTCAGACATATTTTTTCCTCTTTTCTGACAAGTAAGCTCTAAGTAAGAAATGACAGGTCACAGCCTGGACTTGGAGAGTATCCTTTCTCAGGACAGCACCTCAGCAGATGTTTAAAATATACTTCTGCATTTAAAGTGTAGCTAAGTATATGTTACCTACCACTGATTTTTGTGCCTAAGAATGATGGCTTCAAGTAAGTGCTTAAATCAGAGTCAGAATCCTCCACTTCTTGGCTGAGCAATTAGTGTCAAGTCAGGGAAGGCGAGCATATTTTTGTTGTTTGAACATATACCCAGAGAGTGTAAGACTGAGCCCCAAAATCCTCAAATATAGTCCTCTCTGTTGCCTGAGGGCAACTTTCAAGTTGTGTCAATTTGGTCCAGATTTGAAGGAGTAACTTTGGGCAGACAGGCAAGAGTAACCTGAGAGCCATCCATTATGTCCTCCCTGACACAGAAGGAAGCAGGTTAATTTTGGTTCAGACAGCCTGGCGAAATCTTACTCCCTCCTCATATAAAGTGAGCCATTCTTCAAGGCTTGTTTTGAAAGGCTTTCTTTTTTTAATGGTTAAATAACCATTTGTTTTTGCATTGTTATCAATCATCGTAGTGAACAGGCAGCCATAACTGGAAAAAAATGGATGTGTTCAGAGAGGAAGTATACCTGGGGAGTGGGCTATAAACATCCTTCAGAAAAAGAATCCTCTATCAAAAACCAGTTTTTATTCTTTGCAAACACATATCCCAGGCAAACTGGTTCTTTCTGAATAAACACTTGAACTGCTTTAATTAAGGCAATACCACTAAGCCATCAAATCCAGTTAAGCTAATGTCACTTCTGCTGAACAATAATGGCCAAAGTATTATTCCATGAAACTTGGGAGACTGAGAATTTTATAAACTATTTATTTTCTTGTCTGTCCATCATGATTCTTGTGCGAGACCAAGTTTGTGGTCTCTTCAATACTGAAAGTCATTGAGCTAGAAAATGTAAGACTAGAAATATCCAGCCATCAATCCCTGCTAGAGCATCACTTTAGAAGACACACAACACAAATTGTATTGGTTTTAAAAGCTGAAGTCTGATATCACCATTCTCTCCTCTCTCTCCCCTCCTTTTCAAGGCAAACAGTGTTTCATTTGGTTCAGAAGGAACTGCTTCCATCACAACAGTTGAAACTCTGGCAAAACCACATAATTATGGAGAAGGAAATGACAGTGCTGTAGGCTTGAGTGTTTGCAGGCAGAGAGCAATACCTCATGTTTTAAGACAGACAACAACAGAAGCACACTGCTCTGCATTTTGTACAGAGCAATTTTAATCAAAGGATCTGAAAATATTTATGAACATAAAGGGCAAAATCCAGAAGATTATGAGCAGAATTGTCCAGCATAAGCAAAAACATCACTGTAAAAACATCCCTTACAGACATAGGCAGTGTATGCTGGAGCCTTCCAGCAAAATGACTATTTCCTCTAGTGAGAAACCAGCCTGAAGATCCTCTCACATGTGGTGGGTTCCAGTACTGCAAAGGTGAGAGGCCAAGACCACACTTAGAGTCTGGGCATTAAATAAAACTGCAACAAAGTTTTAAGTGTAATGAAAGTAGTTTCTGGAACGTGTCTTCATGGTGTCTTCTTCCCAGCATCTGGCTGAGTGCTGGAGCAAGAGGATTGCGTGAATCCCACAGCCTCTAGAGTAATTCAAAGACTATAGAGATACAATATTATATGCATATGAGGGTCAAGACCAGAAGGTTAATTCTGAGTTCAAAAGGCCTGCAAAGAAGGACAAGGAGGAAAGACAACATATGATTTCTCTCATTTCTTCCAGAGATGCATTCAGCAAAGGCTCAGATTCCATAGCTGACTTTGGTTTACACATGAACCTTCTTAATTCTGATTGTTAAGCTTAAATTAATTATATTTCTATAGTAGCTGACTTTGTCACAGAGACATTGAGACTGTCTTCTCCTTTCAATATTGGGAAATTTTTTTAGGTAACTCCCACTAAAGCTATTCTTTACAATATCCCTTAAAAGTATCAAAAATTTTGAAAGAATAAATTCCCTAGATATCCTCTGGAGATAATACCTCTGTCCTCAAAACAATAATAGCCAGAAAGGTTTTCTCTCTTAAGCTGATCTTAAGGTGGAGAAAATGTGAAACATAAAGAAAATGAAATTACAAATCTCAGCGGTTCCAAGGTATGTACCATTGAGGGGGGATTTTCCTGACCCAAGGCAACACAACAGGCAGGACTGAGGTTCTCTTGGAGAGGTCTGTGCTGGTTCAAGGCACTCTGCATGCACACTAAATCCTATTCTATGCCCTGTGGCTGCAGAGCGACCACCTGGCTGTGCCTGCCATGGGAAGGGGGAAGGAGGCTACTGGATTAGAGGATGGACATCCTTGGAGAGAGGGCTTACTGCTCTCACACTATAAAGTGATTAAAGGGCTTAGGAACAGGCATCAGGATGTCCATGCCCACAGCTGTCACCCTCAGCCACCCCTTGGCACAGGCAAAGGAGACACAAGGCTACAGCTAGTTTGCCACAGAATAAAAAGAGCTGCCCAAAGCCATGGTTTGTTTTGTCTGTACTGAGCATGAATGACTGGATAGACATCCCTGCAAGAGAAACTGGTCCTGTAGAATCACTTGTTGTACAGGCTCTGCAAAGCCCTACCCACACCCCAGCAAATGCAGAAGGTGACAGCAAGTCCCTACCCTTGGGTCTG
Source organism: Piaya cayana (assembly GCA_013389865.1). Lineage (NCBI taxonomy): Eukaryota > Metazoa > Chordata > Aves > Cuculiformes > Coccyzidae > Piaya > Piaya cayana. Next base: position 311,716 of record WAAB01023956.1, on the reverse strand, counting down.
CTTCTGCATGCAGCACCCACCCCAATGCATGTGCTTTCCCCCTCCACATCACTGTACTACTTGAGGAGATTCAAATATTCATGCAGCTAGCCCAGACGAGTTCCACCAGCCTACAGCATCACAGCTATTTGTGCTCAGGTGCCCTATTCTCAGGTTACTCTGAACAAGTTTACATGAACTGCAGCTGCACCTTTGAACTTCAGAGCAGGCATAAGAAATTAGCTGAGGTGACTTGCCTGGCCAATGCACCCTGGTGCTGCTGGTGACATTGCTGGGACATCTGTCCTCTGCAGCACACACATCCCTGGAGAGATGCCTTTGTCCTCCCCTCTCTCTGACCTGAATCTCTCATGTCACATCTCCTGGGGCACAGCAGAGAAACCCGGCCAGATGTTTCAATTTCCTCGTATTCACAGCTTTGATTGCATTAGACTAGACAGAATTTCTCCACTGGCGCTACCCAGGGGTAATGTGAAATGAGTTATGAACATTATCCACTCTGCAGTGTACATATCTGATGCTGAGAAAGTCTTAATAGGGTCAAGTGGAATTTCATGCTTGAAGAATCTCATGCTTGGACGTGACCCAACTTCAGAAAATGAGTTGGTTGTATGTCTGTACAAAGGCCTTGGAGATGTAGTTCCTGGAAGAAACTGAGCAAGCCTGGCATGATCTGTCCTGAAGTGGAGTCGAGACTGGGGAGGTAACTTTCTGTTGTTTAGATTATAAGCAGTTTGTTGCATTAAATATCTCTTGTTCTTTTTGAAAGAATGACTCTAGCAGCCTAGTATGTTTGGTTTGTTTATTGAAATGTATAATGTGATCTACAAAGGAAAGGAAAAAATGTGATGTTTAGCTTTCAAGCAAGTGGTAACCATGACTCAGCACTTTGCATGATCTCGACATTAGAGATACTTATTAGACAGCAGAGGACACATAATCTCTTCCTAAATCAAAAGCTGAAGGCTTTAACAAAATCCTCTAAGTTGTTCAGCGAGCAACAACATCCGTTAAACCTCACTCCTGTACACATCTCTTCCCAAGGTGAGTACCCGCTGGCAACTCCAGTGCCTAATCTGGTTTAACATGCTCACTGGTTTATCAAGAGGATTTTCAGATCCTCTATTTAAACACATAAGGACTTGATGCCTTTGAATTCTCCAGCCTCAGCCAAACCAGATCGACACTGACTGAACCAAACTGGTCCAGAAGTGACAGGGACAGGGGTGAGGGAGAATGGTCAGACTGAAACAACAACTGCATTATGCCTCATTTTGTCTCAGGTTAAAAATCATTAGCTAATTAACATGATAATTTTTGCAGTTGAAACACAATATATTTGTACTGACTGCTGTATACATAATCAATAATAATATTTAGCATTGCTGTGGTGCTTTTCGCATTCTGCATGCACTGACCAAGCAGTATTGAGGATGTAATTCTGATGCCTGAAGGGTTTTTGCATAACAACAGCAGAGGCTTGTCTGACAAAGCCTGGATTGGAAGTGGTAAACGTGTAGTGCACACTTACCACAAAAGAATAGTAAATGTCTTAAGATAAAATATTCTTTCTTTTAAGCACAATAGTCCACTCAATATGCACCCCATTACATCTACATGCAAAAAAAAATTTGATCCAAGCCCACTCAGCTACACTTACTAACTCTGCTTTGTGTAAATTTGTGGATTTAACAACAGAGGAGCTTCAGGAGCAGTGTCCAGCAATCCATTTACTACTGGCAAAGGCTGGTTACCACATGCTTCAAAGGAAAGTACAAGAAACCCTTCGTAGACTTATAGGGAATAGCCTGTTCAGAGAAAAAAGCCCTAATTAGTCAGAAGATGGCTTGTACCCTGAAGCACAGGAGACATTCAAAGGTAATTAAATAGAAAGAATATTAGCATGTAGTTCATGAACCACACAAGCAAGACGAAACTGTGTCTGGTAGCACTGAAATGAACTATTCTGGTGGCATAGAAATTAATACTTCTGATATTAACATGACCTTTTCCTCAGTCTAAATTTAAGTCTGCAAGAAAAGCAGAAGTAAAGATGAAAATTCAGGAGCAATTGCAAGAGAGGCTGAGACTTGTCAGCAACAAACATAGTGTGAGGAGGAGGCAGGAACAATAACCACTGGTCAGCCTTAACCAGGCACCCAGTGGGGCTGGACACAAAGCCACCTCCTGCCCACATCCTGTGGGAAACACGGCAAACAGAGCTCCAGACAGTTTCTGTTTTGAAGAAAATGGTGGAAAGGTCTCCAAACAGCAGCTGAAGTTACTTGGGGAGTTGGGATGGAGGAGCAGGAAGAACACATTCTGAAAGAGGGCGTCATGTAATAAAATTGCCAGATAGATTGGATGGGTGCAAGGAACAGCAAGGGGACACACAAAGAAAAGTGGTTGAAATGTGAATATCCTACTCTATTTCCATAATTCCCTACACAGAAGTCAGGATGAAAAGACTTAGAAAGACCCAAACACATGCAGGAGCCTGACAAGCAAAATAAAAGTAAGCAGTGAAAGGACAAAGAACAGGTAAAATTATCTTGACAGGATAATAGGTAAAGCGTGTGATACAGATAAGTGGCATTTCAAGTGCAAATACATAGTTTTCCCTACCAAACCACACGTATGAGGAATCAGAGAGGAGCATCAGTGCATATAAAGTGATATGCAGAGTAAATTCAAAACTGCATTATAGACTGCAGTGTTTGCCAAAAGCCTCTACCAGAAATGCGCGTCAAGTTGTAGGTTTTTCCCAAGCTGTGCTATATTTTGCAAGGATGGGACAATTGTTTGAGGAGGAAGGCCTGTATCACCCCCCTCTCCCTTCTAAGCAGCAGGCACCTTCCTTCTTGGGCTATACTGTCTCACCACAAATGTGCCTGGACAATGTTTTTTCCTTTCTCTCTACCAGGCCTTCACCAGAGGACGTTGCACTTTGTGCTATGAAACTCATCCCACTTTTATACTTCAGTGTGCATGGTGACCTATTTCTGCCCCATAACAGTCTAATCTTTGTCTCTGTTGAGAGTTCCTCCTAATTTTTTTTATTGTATCTGCCCAAGAACATTGATTTTTTTCCAGCCCTGCTATTATTTTTCAAACTGTAACTCAGTTCTCCTTTGGGAGTCCATGTGAAACACATTCTCCTACTCTAACCTCTACTGGTTTTCTTTGCAATTAAACTTTTATGTTTTAATTCCTTGGCATTGCTTACAACCCTGATATGTGATTTCAGATCCTTCTTCCATGTGAGCATTTTACTGGCATTTTGATTCCATAAGGCACGGCCCCAAGGTCCTAGAGAAGCCCTGTGACCCCTGAGCACAGGAGTCTCTGTTAGGTGACCTTCTTTCTGCTTCTGTGCAAAATCTTGACACTCTGGAGAAGGAGTGCAGGTTAATTTCAAAATCTCAGTATTTTTCACAATAACACAATTCCTGTGTCATTTCAATTGTTATCATTTATGAATGGAGCAATGAAACTCAGGGAGCACTGCAAAAGCAGAGCAGGGTGATTACCTTGCCAGACCCGGCAGACGGCTGTGATCTTGCTCCTGGTATCTGATACAATAAAAGCACACATGGCTAATCCCTGCTGGCAGCTACCATTTCAGCTTCTGGTTCTACTGGCAACACAAGGCAGCTAATACCCCTGTAAATGCCTGGGAGATTCATGTGAAAAGAAATATGGGCACCTAACTGGAAAAAAGCAATACGGAGCTATAAATCCCAAGCTAAATTAGGAAAGAACTTCTCACACAGTACTGCAGGCAAGGGAAAAAGTGTATGTATGCACAAATGGTGACAAGCTGCATGTTTACAGCTACTCATCTTTGAGTAGGATACTTTTCATCTTTAATAAATATACAGAGTTTTTTATATATGTCAATGAAGACCTACAAAGTGATCCATAATACTGCTCCAACAGTAGATAGCAAGCCTGAATGAGTTATTATATCAGAGGTTTATCAAACTATAAAGTCTTGAGAATTTATTCATATCCAGTATAAATAAGGAATGGTAGAGTTAGCCATGGCATTACAAGTATATGAAAAAGCTGAACCCACCTTAGGTATTAAAAGACTACCACAACTCTTTGGCTATTATTCAGGCTCCCTGTTACGGATGCTTATGTGTCTGCACTGTCTGCAGGAAGCCAAGGTCTGGCAGCCTTGGCTTACAGCTCGTCTCAGTTCCTGACAGTAAGTTTGGACACAGACACAGTCAATTCCTGCATCAGCTGGCACTAAAGTCTCAAGTTGGTTGTTCAAAGACAGCCTAGCCCAGAGCCTTAACTAAAGCTGACCTCAGCTGGTTCTCAGCCCATCCCTCTCCTACCACAAAGAATCCTTGGTATTTTAAATCACAAGCTGGAGTCCTCAGAAATGAATATTTTCAAAAATCTCATCAGAGGCACTGGTGAGAATGGGATTATCTTACGTGTAGACCCTAGGGTCACCCCGTTGTTCTTCTTCCTCTATCTCCCTCTTGAAGCAAGCCTGTTCCTCTCCTTCCTGCTCTTGGGGCAGTGTTGGCTCTTCAGCCTGTGCCTTCACCTGGATGGCTCATCCAGGCTAGGGGACCAGCGGAAAGCCAGCATGATGCCTTATAGCTTCCTTCACCAACTGCTCACTGGGCAAAGTAGAACTCTGCTTCTACTTCCTTTCTAACTCAAAAAAACAGTTTATATCAGTTTACATTTCCAAGGCTATCATGGCAAGGAAAAGTGCCAGAAAGTTACTTTTTTTTAAAATGAAGACCTACTTTACATGTTTAGCTTCTCCAAAAAAACACAGCCTGCACCATGTTTTGAGAGGCCTGAAGTCTAGCTCTGTGCAAGTGAGAGAAAAACTCAGAGCCTAAATCTTCTTGAAATGCATGTTGAGCGTCTATCATTACCAGTGGAAACATGCCATAACGTGCATCAATCTAATTTTGGAAGCAAAGTGTCCAACCGGATGGCGTATTGCTAATTTTTCTTCTTTCCCTGCAATTCTTTGCAAACCCTGTCATTCCCCCTATCTCTCCATGTCTGCAGCCATCAGCAGCGCTGACTCCTGCACATTTAGCATTTGGGTGAGCTTGACAAGAGCCAGCACCTCTGATCGATGCCAGTGCTGCCAAAAGAGATCTTGACGACATTTACAGACTAGAGTTTGCGCCTTCCTTTTCTCTCTCTCTCCCTAACCACGTCTCTGCAAAATGTCCCAAGACATTGTTTTCTGTTTCTGTCACTATGCCATTAAACTAATTAGCCACAGGAAACAAAGAAATTGACAGTATTTAATATGGTGAATTTTCAGAATTACTTGCTGCAGCCTCTGTCTGTATGCAACAAGAGGATGCCACAAGAAGAGAAAAACTGAAAGTTTATCTAAATTAATCTCTGGTAATCAGAAATAAGAAAAAAAGATAAACATTAATTTTAAAAGGCCTTATTAATTTCCTCCTTGGCCTTGATTTTTTTTTTTGAGCAAAGAGTATTCATCATCTGTTAAACATTCAAGATGTAAAATTTCAGCATTATACAAACCTATAGTTACACAGTAGAGATAATACAATAGTAATACCTTGTAACTTATTTAATTTTTTTTAAGGAGCTGGTCGTCACTCTCTTAGCATGTATGTGTTGGTTTATCAAGTTTAACAATTGTGGTGTGTCTCCGGACTATGGGGCTAATATAATTAAATCCTATTAACACATCAGGAATAAAATCCTTTAATAGGCACATGAGGCTTTGAGAGGCAGCTCATTCCTGAGCAGATTTAATATCCTTAAATTAGGCAAGTGTGAATGGGAGGATGAATCTTATTAAAAACTTAAATCTGATTATATTTGAAAATTATTGGTTTCTTAATGTAATAAATTATCCAACACAGACTAGAACAAATAATATATCCTAGCTTCACATAACTCCACTCTATAACAAGTGACAAACTAAATTAAGAATGACTGTGGGGCAAAAAGGAAGGTCTTTTTATAAAAGTCATTTTGCATAATGAAATACTTAAATCATTTTAACAAACACTGGGGGAGGGGATGGAAGATGTATGTGCAGATGAGGGCATTAGAACAGGACTCATTTTTCCTTTTCAAAAAGGGAATGCAAAGACAGTCAGATTGGGGTTTTTTCCCCTCTAAAAATGCCATTCTGATGAATTTGTTGTAAATTTTGAAAAGAAAAGCTGAAGCTTATGTTGGTGGGAGCTGATTCCTTTTCCAGAAGGCTAATGCAAATGTAAACCATCTGCCACACATTCTGCTGATAAAGCTGTACTTCCGAACAATGGACCAACAGCACTGGAATACTAAAACATTAGTTCAACATTAGGGAAAAGTTTTGAAAGAGATTATAACTTCCAGAAAACAGAGGCATTTTTGCTGTCCTTTCACGCAAAGAGATATATATACATGTACACAGATATACACACATTTTCTAATGTAACATATGTGAAGCATAAATCAGGAATTCTGAGGAAAAGGTAAGAGTGGCTGCTAATAGGATTCTCTGCTAGGGTATAAATTGCATTAAATCACTTAAGCAAACATGAATACCTCAATGCTTATCAATAACATTGCTACATTACATGAAAACTAGAGGTTAATTGTTAATTGTTGACTACTGAATATATTTAGGTATCTTCCTTATTACATTGGGTCACTGCAAAGACTTTGCAAATAACAGTCAAGTGAGCAGTAGTCTGACAATCAGTACTCTGGTGTCTTTAATCAGGACAATGGACGTCATCCAAATCCTAATGAATCAAATGGAAAGCCCCAATGGATTTTTAATCTGGTCCTATGTGACACATTTATGAATAGAAGAACTGGGCACCAGAGAGCTTTACTTCCAAATCAGATTAACCAAAATACTTTTCTGTGAAAGCACAAAAATTTAAAAAAGTTAACCTGAAACACTACAAAAATCTTTTTATGGAAATTAGAAAACTACACAACTGATTATAAAAGAATATAAAACTACACAACTGATCAAATAACATGCTCCAAAACAATTTATTAAACTATGTTGATGATAATACGCACCAATATAAGAATTTATAGTGAAAAAAATCATTATGTTTCTATTGCATAATGAAGCAGCTTTAAAGCACTCCTCTATTTCTCCACTGTAAAACACTCCTGAGTGCATTTCAGGCTTACCATAGGTTGCTGTGTACATACCCACCACCACAACAGATCTGGATATAATGTAATGTGATTTTAAACAGAAGACTTCAATATCCACTGGTTCCCCCAACTGTGTTAATTATTCAAGCATCAAGCAGAGGATGAGAGGACAAAACTGTACAATCACAAGTTAAAATTTCTCTAAAATGCAACACTAGTAATGCAAGAAATATCCCTTTCTTAACATACCTGTCTACTAAAGCTGATGTTGTTTCAAACTGTAAGCAGGCAGCAGTAAGAGGATGCCTGGATAACCCAAATCTCAGAGATATTTGCATGGTTCTGCAAGTCCACCTCCACATGTACTTCCATAATTTGAATGTCTCTTCAGGTAAAAAGTGTTATTTAGATGCAGAAAACAGACATAATTGTGACTTCTTTAACAGTAGTTGGTTTGCTCTTCCTAAAAATTCAGGTTAAAAGAAAAATCACAGTCTTTCTGCAATTAATGCCTCAAGCTGTATGTGTATTTTAGATTACCAGCAATTTCCCCCCATTCTCTTCTATGTATTTAAGTAAAATAGCAGATACATGTGTGTTCAATAAACAAAATAGGTTACTCTACAATAAACAAAGTAACTCTCCCCCACTGCCACTTTTGGTTGCCAGTATTCATTTCTCTTTAAATCTGAGGCAAAAAGAAGAGTTCTGGTTGTTTCTTAGATGGATGACAGATTTTGTTCTAATTAATCTAGAGCACTGTGTATAGAAACGACTGCAAAAGCAAACATGTCTATTAACAAAAAGCAGTGATTACTGCTTGGCATTTAGCCAGTAACTCTACATAAGCAATGAATTGATGCCTGCAACTGTCTCAGTGCCATATGGGTTCTGCTGTAGCAATGAATTGGATCCAACGCAAGGTTAAGATGTGTCAAATTTAACTGGGGTTTAATTGATACTGGTAAAGAGGCTCTAAATAAAGAAACAGTGTGTGTGCTATTAGAAACAGGATGCATGTCAGCCTACATCCTCCAGCTTGTTGGCAACAGAACTATGCTGAGATATCCGAAGGAGTTTCCAAACTCCTCTATTTTTTTTCTTTCTTTTTTTTCTTAAAAAACAACAAAAAAAAAGATATGTGAAAGAAACAAACTTTAGGTTTATATGTTTAGTAGCACTTCATTGGAACTGAAAGACAGAACACTAATCAGGTACACAGTGCTACTGTGCTCGTACATGTCTCTTTTTTACATCCTAACAAATCTCTTTGCACAGCAATGCTAGTCATTTTGCCTGATCAAAAATCCAAGCTAATGTTCCCATTCCCTTATGAAGGAAATATTTCAAAATTACATAAGTGAGAAGATTGCATGGCTTAATATTCAAGAAGCAGAAACAGTAAAGTTACCACTTCTTTTAAACAGCAATAACACACTGTATGAGCCCTAACCAGTCTCAGAAGTTATTCATTGGGTATGATTGTTACTTTTGTTCCACTGACAGCTTTGGTACAATTAGCCTTTTATAGCAAGTGACACATACTTTGAGTGTGAAGGCCTGAGTTGCTTAATGGGAGTGGATTAGTGCCTGGCCTGAGAAGCAGGGAGCTACAGAGAGTTATTCCCATTCCTTTTGTTTTGGAAGTGAGCCAGCAACAATGGGGTACCGCAAATGTCATTGCTGGCTTCTCAGCCTGGGACCATGAGTCTGGTTGGCTCCTGCTCTGGAAAGGATCCTACTATCTCCATGCCACCAAATTGCACCCCAAGTGGCAGCAACATCCAAAAGAAACCCAGCACCAGTCACCTGCCAAGTGTCTTAGCCATCTCCAAACACTCTGCAGCATCCAGGTTGTGTTCAGACCCTCCTCTCCTATCCATGTTCAGACCATGTCAGGCCTGAGCTCCTGAAGTGCCACTGTCCTCCGTGACAAATGCTGATAATCAAAATAATATCCCTCTTCTGCAGACCTCAAGTGAGAATCAGGGGATAAGTGATGTAGAGAGAGGAACAGAAACCACTCCTTTTTGCAGCTCTCCCCAGTGAGGAAGAAGATGGGAACAGGAACAACAGTCTTGATTTCTTCACAGTTTTCAACACTAACTAAATTTAAAACAAAAAAAAAAAATAAGCCTTGACCAGAGAGGTGGTAAAGTCTCCATCCCCAGAGATCTTCAAAATCCACCTGACCTGGAGCAACCTACTGTAGCTGACCTTGCTCTGAGCAGGCAGTTGGAGTGGATGGTCTCCAGACACCCCTTCCCATCCCAACCACTCTCTGATTTGCCAGTTCTGTAAACTAACACTGTTTTGACACTGAGCTTAATTTCACCTTTCATGAAAGAAAAAAAAATCAGGTATTAATAAAGAAATCCAATAAGTGAAAATATAGAGCTGGGGTATTTGTTAAGACTCCCTGTCTTCCAGTCCTTACATTTCCAAAGACATACTGCTTCCTTCTAACTGTTCCTCATACTCAAATGGCAGCAACACATAAATATCCCAGGCTACCTTTCCTTAAAACTCTGATTTACTTCCTTCAAAAAGAAAAAAAGAAAGAGACCACCCATACTGAGACCATGCAAACCTTTGCTGGCTCAACTACTTCCATCTTTCTTTTTTTTTTTTTGGAATTATGTCACCTCTTTATTTCATATTTCAGCAATACCTGGCATAGTGAAGTCCAGGATTTCTAAGTGTATCTCTGCTAGCAATAATAATTACTTAATTCTAAGGACAACCTTGATATATGGAATTTTTCAATAATATCCTTGCTTCTTCCTCACAAACCAGTATCTTTCAAGTCAGTGTTTAGTTTCACATTTATACATCAAAAGGTATCAAGCTTTTATTTGGTAGCCTTTAGACTTTTTACCCCGACACTGAATTCTTGGAAATCCTATGGTTTTTCTGAAAATCTTCTATTTTATTGTTTGATTATGAAGCTAACATAGTTTTTATAATCATTTTTATGCAATTTTGGTACCATTTGCTAGCAATGGGAAATGTTTTCTATAACTGTAATGATTTCTTTTCCCTTTGCTTTGCTGGCAATGTTCTAATCCTGTGCATGGTTTTCTGTACTGTTTTTAACCATGCAGGGAGTAATGTCTCTGTGACATATTCAGCAAAGGAATCATTTACAGTAAAAGGACTTTATTCCATTACTTATATAAAGAAAGAAAGAAAAAAAAACAAGACATGGAAATAGAGTAAAATCAACTGTATCTGTACAGTTAATGTTTGATATTTACCAGAAGGACATAACAGAGTAGTTGTCCTCTGTATGCAGACAGTGGAATCAATGCTATTCTAGAAACAAACCTATGAAGAAGAAAAAGTTGTTCGTTGCTTATTAATGCCCAGTAAGATTATGTGCTTTATGTATCTCGAGTCAAATGCAAACCCCAGTCTCATGCAGCAAGGAACGCAATGGAAGAATTATTTACTACTGCATCTTGCACCACTGACTGTCTTGCCTGAAAAGTAGGAGCTTCATTTTCTTCCTGTCCGTTCTTCAAACGATGCATGTGTCTGAGAGACAAGATTGCCATGTTACTGCCAATTCTCTAATACACAGTCTTGTACACTGGCAATCAGTATGGAACACTGCACTCACATCTCCCCTAACTTTTTACAGCCTTTAAATTGCCAGTCTTCTGACTACATTTCTTCAAACAATATTGCCATCTGACTGATATCAATCAAACATATTGCCCTTTGATGTCAGAACTCACAGAGTCATCCCACTTGAATGAATTTTGATTACCTCTGTACTCAGAAAAGTAATGTGTTGTTCTTCAAAAAATAAAAAGAGTAGCCACGGTGCATATTTAATAAAAATACTATTGGCTCCTGTATTAGGAAAATAATGCCAAAAATATCAACTTTGAGATTGCAACTTTGTGTGCATGTTTTGCCTTCTGAGTGGAGATAAACTTTTGTAGTGTAATATGGAATAGAGAATAAACAGTTAGAGTTTTAACCTCTAATATAAGGGTTTCATCTGTTGCAATTCCCAATTTTCCCACATCCTGTTATGATGGTCAGTGCTACCACACATGTATCACATCAGGGGAGATGCTACTACCTCTTTTTTTAAAATGAGTTTTATGCTAAAGTATTATTCAAAGACAGAACCTTTGTTTGAAAAAAAAACAAACCTGATTCCCTGTTGTTTAAATCACGTGCAAAAAAGTGTACTAGCAAAGGCACAAAGAATGTGAGTCCAATGAAAAGCCCAAAACATACTGATCATAACTGCTGTGTTCAGTCAGTCCATGTGGAAATGGAGAAAGACTGGATAGCTTACAATGACACACCACATGAGAAATAGTCCACAAAACTGTGCTGAAAACTAGAGTCATAACTTGGAGGTTCTCTCATGAGTGGGATTTAAACTGCAGCAGTGGGGAGGCACAGGGAATGTTCTGCATTTATTTTTTCCCTGTGCTTTATTTTAACCCCTATAATATTCTGATTCTGTGTTCTTCTCATTGCTTTAAGGAATGCATACTTCCCCCTCAACAAAATAACAGACAAACAATTGACAAATTACAGCCATTGCTACCACATATCTGTTTCTCCACCCTGTCAGAATGCAGGCAAGAACGGCAGATGTATGTCTGTGAGTCAGAAGAGAATTCAGCAGAATCACCTTCGCAATTAGATATTTTAAAAACTGTTCAAACAGATAGAGCCATTGGCCACTTTACAGTCTGAGGCTGAGCCTAAGTATATGTCATTCTACTCCTGAACAGGAAAGCATGACCAGTTCCAGGACATGAAATCAAAGATAGTCTAAGTACTAAAGACAACTGTTTGCTCAGCAGGTAGAGACTAGTAAAAATCTTTTTTTCCTTATATGTTTTAAGTCCCGCGGAGATAGGGAAGATTTGCAACCTTAAAAAGGAGGAAACTCAAGTCACTCATGTGGAAATGGATCCCAAACCTATGGATAATGGAACTAAAAAGATTAGTAGCAAAAGACTACTTCTAAGAGATTGGACCTCAGGTAAATAAAATGTTGACCTTTCTAGAGGACATCATCTTTTCATAGTAAACTACAAGTCAGGAAAAGAGAAAGGAAAAAAAAAAANAAAAAAAAAAAAAAAGGAGAAAACCCAACAATCTTCCATATCTTCCTAAGCTCCCTTTTTGGTTGTTTGTGACACTAAGTGGGTTGTAACTGTTCTTCTCTTGGTTATTAGCATATCTGCATTACAGTACCTACTCCGACATGCTTCTCAGACTCACTAAATTAGCCGTTTATAAGGTCTGTGTTTCAGACAGCATTGACTGTCTTTTGCTTATGTCCCTCATGAAAATTCAAGTTTTTTGCGATGCTTAGCTTCTGCTGCACTCTCACTCCATCACTGCTGCCAATACATGAAGTTCCTTGGCACATCAGGGCAGACAAACTGTTTCTCTGGATGGCTCATTTTTCCAGAAATGACATGTGTCACAAAGCACCTCGGTCTCCTTAAACCCTGCATTCATTCCCAGCCAGTCAATACATTCTCATGCCCTTGTATACAACCTTCAGTCTTTGAAAGGAAGAAGAATTAACTTTTATAAAATCAATCCTCAGTATTCCTAGTGTAACTGACTCTACTGTCACACCTAAAGCTTCTGCTTCTTCAAACATCCTCCTCATTCTTAGGGGGAAAAAGGAGGAAAAATCTTCTTAATACTTGCTTTCTTAATTCACAGTGTCAGAATAAGCATAAGTGTTTATGGAAGTAACAAAACTCTATGCTTTCAGAACTATGTCCTCCTTTTGCTGGAGACAGACACTCTGAATACCATAATTTTCCATTTGTGGGCCAGGCAAACTTCCCCAGCCAGTCTTCGCTGACTCTGATCAAACAATGAGACTTGCTTGAGGCCATACATAATTCTTGAAATTGTACTTTGAAGAATGATTTTAACTCAAAAGGATGGTGGATTTTTTTTTTCATTTCAGTCTAAATGGCTTGCAGTGACGCATATTTCTGTTGGTCAGCTAAATGAAAAGATCGGATCTGCCAGACTCTATAGTACAGGGGTAGTGCCAATCAAAAAACCACAAAACTTACAGGTGTGAGGGTAATTTATATCTCTCTTAATCTTCTTTCTCAGTCTGCCTGTTCTAAGGCTATTAAAAGCTTCTTTTGAGTTGTGCTTGTGAGACAACTTCTAATACATAAAGAGAGAAGTATCAATATGAGGTTTCTTTTCTTCTTCAAACTGCTGTTCTCGCAGACACAGTGGCTCCCATCCCACGAGGAAATATTGCATGCATTCCGTATCCATCACAAATGCTCCATTTACTATCACAGTTTTATTGTCTGGCTAACCATGTTTAAGAAACACCAGGGAAAAACATCAGGCACTGAGGTAAAGACCTCAGGCATGGAGGTGAGTAGGTCTGTCCTCAGGCTTCTCACTGTGGATGATGAGACAGAGCCACTCCCATCACCTACCAGCCACCACATCCTGCACCGGGCAGGTCCAGGCACACAGCAAGGTGGAGATTCTTGCCCAAACCAAGAAAACACAATTCTCATTACATTGGGAAATGGATTTCCATTTGGAAGTGGGAAAGACTGTAGTGTTACAAGATCACTGTATTTCCTATTTATCCAGCTCTTCACTGACCCAGCCTCTCCCCTTTCTTATTCCTTTTTTAATCTAGGAACACATTTGCCTTTGACCATAAACAAATATATAAAGAGCTCAAGCATCAAAATCCTTCAAAGTGCATAACATCTAGCGCCAAAACACACGTGAATGACAATAGGAAAAGCACAAATGTAACTAAAATGGCATCTAACAAATTAAGATTCAAATATTTGACACTTCCTAAAAGCATTATCCTCAAGAAAATTGCATTAGTGGTGCACTAGCACATGGAGCAACCCTCCTCCAAGTCACTGACAAAACAGTCCACTGGTAGATGACTGGTAGATTTTGCATCAGTCAGAAAAAAAAATAAAATCTGGGGAGCTGAGTGTAGTATATAGCACTGAATGGTTACGTTCTGGTCATCTGCTAGAAAGCTGTTATCAAGATGACACTTGCTTTTCAGAAGAAACCCATACTTAAGTGGGGCTTATGTCTCTTAAGTGTGATTAACTTTTTAAGGAACGCAGTCACTATTTTTTCAGATGATTTTTTTTTCTTCTAACTTATGACAGCCTAACCATAAATCTGTTGTTGCAAATTTGATGGATACCACTCCATCCCCTGTAGGAGTTATGCTCTACCTACAGATAAGAAGGCACTTCCACCATAAGATTAAAATCATGGCTTAGCTTTTCAACACTCCTAAAACACCAGAATGTTTTACTACCTTCTTCAGCCCAGTCCCAATCACTTAAATAAATGAGTCCAAGTTTCCACATTATGTGCAAAGAGTCATTGCTATTTAAAAGAAGGCAGGGAACTTAAACACAGTATGTAATTTTAGGACCAGGTTGCTGTTCACATACTAATGATAACTAGGATATGGAGATATGCAGGCTATGAACAGGTTTTAATGACAGCCTCCGTCAAAAGATGTTCTAGCCAGTGCACGAAAGGTACAAAATCAAAAAAAAGTACAAAACTACCTAAGGGCTGCCTGTCCAGCCACAGAGTGATTATTGCAGGGGTTGGTTGCAACAGCCAGTTCTCTGTTCAAGTCTACTGAGTACAGATAAATACAGAGATAATACAAAAGTTTCCTCTAGCATTCTTTAGGGAGATAATAGAAATCCTAGGAAATAATTAAATAATATGTTTGTTGGCTGGGATGTCCCTTTCAGCAATTCAGAGGACAAAAGATTAGCTTGAGAAGCTACTAGGAGGAAGTTTCAAAAGTCAAGCACTAAAGAAGTTAACACCAGGGGATACAATAAAAAATTACTTTAGCCTATGATCCAGAGTACTATATTGTTCTTAAAACACTTAACTAATGCTGGAAAACTGCCTGCTGTTCTTCCAGCAAACAATTTCAATACATTTTTGGAATGACTTCTTCCTTCTAGTGCTCATTTAAAACTGGCTTTTGTTTCTCTTGTAACATCATGTTTTGTTGTTCTGGATCAATTCTTTCCTTCCTGATTTGGTGTTTCTTGGATGCTTAATCTTCAAACAACTTATCTTTTAATTGTCATATTTAATTGTGACAGCAGTACCACTTGTTGCTATTGTCCTTAAGAACTATTTTCTAAGGACCTGTCAGAGGCATTGACTTGCCACTTCTTGCCTTGAGTGAATGGGTTGTCACCAAAGTTCCTGCTGAGCCTTTTCTCTTTTTATACTTTACTATGCCTGCATTTTGACCTTGAAAGTTGCTAAATTCCTAAAATTCAACAGAGCATGACCTCTTACTGACGGCACTACAAGTCAATATGTCCAACTAAATGCAGTGTAATTACAATCCCATGCAAACCATAGGTGTTTCATCCCACAGAAGGGTTTTACAGACTGTGTACCTACCAGTATTTATTTTAAGTTCTTAGCTGCTGTGACAATTACTCCCAGGAAAACTAAGAAAAAAGGCTCAATTTTATCCTTCATCAGTTCAGAACCTATTGTTTTATGAACTCCATTAGGAAAGATTTGTTTATGGACATGTTCCTCTGGATAAGAATATTTGTAGTTCTCTACTATTGGTTAGGATGTCTCTTCCATTCTTCCACCCTGACCCACTATGCTCACCTCTGGACAGAAAACACCACAGACCAGGCACTACTTAATTGCAGTTATACCACACAATAATTTTGAATCTATCATGCCCATTCTGCAACGTCTTGTAAAAAATTATGTTTTAAAACAGTGATATATTCAGACAGTCTAAGTGCTGAAAGGATACATACTGACCATTTTAATTAGGAAACTCAGAAAAGCGTAAAGCTCTTTTAAGCTAAAAAAAAACACCAGAAAGAACAAACCTTTGTATAGTTGTCTTTGTGACCAATTCTGCACTGCCTTGACCCATTTCATGGAAGCACCTCTGTTCAGGAAAGCAAACATGGGTAAGTTCAAAATAAGCACTCTCTTGGGTGTTGTTCTCGACACAAGCAATATTCGAGCAGTTTTATAAATTAGCAGCCTTATGAAGGTTTGGACAATCTATATTTTGCCTTCCTGTTTTCAAACACGTAATACGTGCCCAGTAGTCATTAAAAAAACCACTGCCAACTGTGGAACAATGAAGGCAAATACTGTGAGAAGGACTTCACCTGCTTCTGGTTCCTGCTGTGCAATGTACTCACATATCATACATACAAATGAGGTGAATCTTCCATTTTCTTCATTATTACACCCCTGATTTCAAGACTTTCTAGATATTTTGCTAGGAATATGGTTTTTATAACAAAGCTTACTTTGAGGTATCCCTTTGACAGCATATGGACCACCACAGTTCTTGGGGATCTTCGTTCCTTACAGCAGATTCAGCCTCCTCCAGTACTCCTACACAGGAATGTACGAGCTTGCAAGACAGGATGATATATGGCACTGAATATTGCTGTTTGCAATAATGTCCTGCAATTGCCAGCAGGTTTTTTTATTTAAAATTTTACTTCCTTCTTATATCACCTCCAAGAACCAGTAGAATAATAGAGATATTTGCAAAGGGGAGCAAGAGATTTTACAGATCCTTCTGCCCTTCTGTAATTTACTGCCTTTACATCCCATCCTGATGGCTGGTTGCTTCCTTCATCAGCACTGTGCTTTTTCCATTATGACAGAAAACAATGAGGCAAGAGGAAAAGACCTGCAATCATGAAGCAACCCAGCGATAGCTCAGCTAATAACATGAAATAAAATGCATTGTGCTTCCTTGCTTCTGTGAGAGAAAATGATGAAGCACAAACCCAGCTCTCATCATTCAGCAGTCTGGCTTAAGGTAAAAAAAAAAAAAAAGAAGAAGAAAAGAGATACCACATGATAGCTGAAGAAAAAGATTTTGGACTTTGTCACAGAAATTGTTCTATTTTCTGTAGTACATAACCAACCATTTTTTAGGTCTGTCTTTGTACCTGTACCTGTGAAGTTGTCAGATCTGATAAAAGGCAAGCAGTAACAGCCATGATGTTTCAGAAAGAACATGCATGTTCTCTTTCACATGTGGATTATTCCCTCCAGTCAATAATCCACATGTGGATTATTCCTCCAATCAAACTTTTCCTTGTTGCGTTTTCTATCCTCCAATAAAAGCACTGATGATTTTAATTCTGGGCAGCCCCAGGTGCCAACATGAGACAGGACACACAGCACCTGGCAGTGCCAGTTACCCAGAAAAGTGGTCCACATGCAGACATGCAAGAAGAGTTGACATGCAATAGTAGGCTTTGAGTCACACTTGACCCACATAGTGATTTCACATGGCAGTGGCCAGGCTGCCCTCCATAGCCTGAGCCATGGGATTTTTTGAGCTCTTTAAAAAAAGTGAGAGGTTTCCAGTCTCTGCTACTCTGTCTGAACACAAAGTGAGTACCCTCAGGATTACAGAGGGAAGAGATCCAACCCCCCTCTGCCAAAGATATTACCAGACTTTCCTGTTTTTCCCTCCTACAATTTTAAAAATAAGTAAACACTATTTTTCAAGAATATTGCAAAGCCCTGGATACAAGCTGAGTAGGTATATTTTGAAACAAGTTTTTTTCTTCAAATTATCTCCTTCCATTTTAAATATGGAATATTACATTCAATTTGCTATTTGTGTTATCTCTGACTTACGATGCATATAGAGATTACATATTCTTTGCAATTCTATACAAGAACTATATGAAAATAAGCAATGACATAAGTCAATTTATGAGATGCAGAAGTGTATTAGCCCCTGAAACTGTAGCTTCCCATATTACTGTAGGTCCACATTTCTTTGCAACGTTTTCATTTTTATCAGTGTTTCATCAGAGTACAATGATAAATGGATGTTGCATACCCCCAGGCTCACAAGCAGTTGAGAAAATACCTGCCATCATAGGAATATACAGGTGCTAGTTTGAATAAATACACTGTGTCATACAGCTCTATAGAGCAGATAGATATAACATATTAGTATTAGAGACACATGCATACTATATCATTTTACTCTAATATTGCATTTATATCCTGATTTATTCAAGCTCCATGTGATAAGCTCAATTATAGAGACAAATTAAGAAGGGCATAATAATCAGCACAGAGGTCAGCACCTACTGTGGTGGCCTTCTGTACAGGGATGGATTTTCCTTTTAAAAACCACTGTGCACCATAATTAGGAAAGAAACAACCTCCTTTGTCATGGTTGCATCTATTCAGCAAAAGGAAGTTAGCGATTAATGCTTGAGATATTTTCCACAATGAAAGAATCTACTTCCTCTATATAATTTGGTTTAATCTCTGTCTTACTATTGTGTTGTATTTTGACAAAGTATGTTGTACCTGTTTATCAGGCCTGGTCTTAATCTTTGTAACTAATCCAGCTCCTGAAATACTCAGGCTCCATGCAAAACATTAGTATTTGTACTCAATGATGTTACAAACTGCTGCAGAAATAAAGCAGCTCCTTGCAGCCAGGTTGCCCTTTTACAAAGGCTCAATATTTTCTCTTATATAGAGAAATGTAATCAAGACAAGGCACTAGAATTTGTCCTGTAAAGTGATATTCATTGTATAACTTCTTGACAGCAACTTTATTTTCTGCCAGTTGCCAATGTATCAGACCAAAAGTTGCTTGCTCTGAAAACCAGTACAACTGATTTTTTCCACGCAAGGTTTTCCAGTACACCCAGCCATGGGGATGATTCCCTGATCAGTGCCAGACAGGTGGTTTGCCAAGGAAGGATGCGAGGAGGTGCAGGGTCTTGCCCTGCCACTGCCACCACCAAGCCAGACACTGTCTCACGCAGGCACAAACACCCATCTGGCAGGGATACAGCCCACCCAGACTAGAAGTCCATGCCTTCCTAAAAACACTGAGCATGCAAAGGTCTACCTTCCCTGTCCTGGAGGCTCACTGCATAAGAGACAAAACCCTAAACCTTCACAGTCCCCCTAGTCTTCCTCCTGTCCTCCTTTCCTCTTTTGGCTACTTCTACCTTGAGCTATCTCAGCACACCACAGTCATGCTTTGCATTTCCCACACCCTGCAGTCCACACCCAGCTTCAGGACAAAATGCCCACCAGTGGCCACAGGCAGAGAGGGTCCTGGTCACAAGACAGAGAGCAGCCTGCACAGAGATCCCAGTCAAGGCTCTCAAGCCAAGTTTAACAAGAACACTACCACCTGTTCAGCTGTGACATTTGTCTAAATAAAAATTCAATACATTTAAAAAAATAATTTTAACTCTAATTTGAATATTGTTACAAACACTTATTGAACAGAGACACGAGCACTTAATGCTCCAGGAGTCACTGCATCAGCCTTCAGTCTGACTAGCAGCATTTATTGCCTGAGCTTATTGCTTGAAACAGGATAAATGCTGGAAAATCACTCAACTTACAGCACTTGGGAGCCACAGTACAAAGCAATGTTTGTTTTGGAAATAAGATTACAACATATACAGTGATTCATAAATATTTGCACTTTATAATTGTTTCTGCAAATGAATTAGTAAGTCAATCAACATAGGGATGGGATTCTCCCCCTACAAAGGGAACGAGCTGCAGAATTTTAACTAGTTTCCTTCTTTGTACCTGTAAGCCTTGGTCAGTTTTCCTCTCTCAGAGTTCATCCCTCATGGTGTGCAAGTGAAAAATTACTGATTTTTCCTTTGCATGCACTCTTACTTGGAGCTGTGTGATGAAAACAGCCATTTCCAAAAAGCAACAAGACTGGCAGAAATAAGCAATGGTCCATTTCAAAATAAAGGTGGTGCTTCATTCAGACTCCTGCAGCTCCTTGTTTATATTGCACAAAAGAGTGTATATGCTTAAGGCGATGCTGCCACAAAGAGGCAACACGCTCCAGCTCTTGCAGCACACAGAAGTCCACTCATCAGGTTCCAGAAAGAAGGACAACCAGTCTTACAAATACTGTTTATAGTGATATTAAAGAAACCCCTAGTAATACTGGGGAAACGAGAAGAAGCTTACTTAGTCCATGACACCAAGATAATGCACACACCCAAGGGTGTTTTTCCTGAAGAATGGCTATCTGGAGTTCCAGTCGCATATATTGTCTTTGTTCTGTCTGACCTAAGGACATGTGGAGGCTGGAGATCCATCCCCAGGCTGCCGCATGCCAAATCGAGAGTACATTGACAGGATTTACTGATCATTTCTCTCTCCTTCCTCATATACCACGAAAAGAAAGGGAGAGGCCTTCAAAAGGTTATAAAAATAAAAAAGAAATCTGAGTCAGAAAACAATCCCCATGGCAGCCCAAAAGTAGGGTGGCCAACCTATCAGTGCACAAAGCCATGAAAGCATTACAGGCTAACCAAAATAAACCACCTTAGGATGTAGCTCGTAGCCAAAACACCATGTTACAGCTCTCTACTCTGCCTTGCAGACTTCCTACCCAGCAATAAAGTTGCTCTCCCAGGTCTCCAGCATAAGAGCTGCCCCTCCTAGAAGAAAGAAAACAGCGTGCGTAAGATTTCACTTGAGAATAATCACTCTCAAGCCTTCCTCCCCCCAGCTCCCTTCCACATACTCCTCCACCCAGACAGACAGGTATACACACTTTGTGTATTTGCTCTTTTTCTGCACTGAGTTGGGCTCTCAAAGGGGAATACAGGCAAGAAAACTTAAAGCAGTAATTGGTGCTGGAGATGCATCACCCTGTGGGTCCTCCTGCTCTCCAAAGGGAAAGTGCTGTCTACAAGCCAAGCTTTCTTGTCAAGTAAACCAGGCTGCAGGCAGGGAAGGTAAGCATGCCTAAAGATAAACATGTTTACTAACATCACAAAGAAACTATCCACATTTACCTGCCACAAAACAAGTCCTCCATTACTGAATCAATGATCAAGGGCATAAAAGGAAACCCCAGTGTGCCTGACTTAGGCAACTAGAACTGCACTTCAAGCCAAACTGAATCGAGTGCACATGCTTAAACTGATCGCAGTAGACGTTTGCTTCTCCATTTTGGACATCAGTTCCTTTCTCTCCTTAGCTTGTGTACCTGGCAAGCTCCCTGAGATGTCTCCCAAATTCTAGCAAGTATACCCATTTCAGATCATTTGAGGGAGGTTGTTGCTAAGCAACACCTTTTCTCTCACTCTTTCTTTTTTTTTTTTTGGTTCAATTACACTTTAAAAATCCAGAATGTGCTGGATGTGAGCAGAGAGTTAAAGTTTTACTAATGCTATCACAGATTCTCTAACAAAAAAAAAGATAAGATTCAAAATTTTCAAGCTTTTTTACCAAAACCACATGGAAAAGAAGCTCACTTAGAAGAAGACTAATTGTATTTCCTATATCCATAGTGGTCTCTGAAAGAAAAATAAGTTTGTAAATACTATGATGTTACTAATTCTTATGTATAGCTTGTCTTATACTTTTGGGGGCTCCAATACTAATCAGCTTTCTTACATCCATCCTTTCCTTCCCATTCATACTTCTGCTCATGTGTGTAGATGTTGAAAAACCCTTTTCCCTTAAATCGCTACTGTAAACATGTGAAGTAAAAAATCCACATAAGAGATGACCCAAAGCATCTAATACTAATGGGAGCTTTTCTTTTAATTTCAGCAAATTTTGGATCAGACTCTAAGAAAAGAGTTGGGTCATTTATAAATTTCTTTGCAGATACTGCACATAAAATTATGAAGCCGTTTCTGTAAAGCGGCTCATTAATTTAAAAGGGTGGTTGATCCCTGAAGGGAAGACCCACTTCAACAGGAAGGTTCTGCTGTCACACCGGGATTTCATTAGTGCACCAGCTAGAAAAGATGCTAAAATAAAATGTAAATAACTAACTAATTATGCATGCACTACAAAATGGAGCGCCTCCGAAGTAATTAGAAATGTCCATACATGGCAGTCGGAACTATACACTGAGCACAGAGGGTTTGTGCTCTCCAGCTACAACGACTGAGTGATTCTAGGCTGTGATGGGGCAAAAAGAGATGGAATTTCCTAAGTGCATTGCCTGTGACTCCATTTAAATTAATAAAATTACAAAGGATTGAACCGTTGCCAAACCAAGACATTCTGGATTCATCCTTGTCCATCAGAGGAAGACATGTTTCTTCCATGTTAAGAAAGGCTGAAATCTTGTATTAGCAGAGAGATAAAACTGGATTGTTTTTAACAGAGATGAACCTCAGTAAAGACAAATATAGTTCTGTATATTGCCAGTGGAAACAATGGGAGATACAAGAGACAATGAACATAATAACAAGTCAGGAACTAAGATATTTCCCCTTACCTTCACCAATTAAAATTTTCTTTTGTTTTTGTGTCGTTATTCTACCTGTAAAATCAAAGGATTCAATGTAAATGCTTCATTATTTTTTTTAGAACTCCTTGTTAGACCTTTTTAATCCTTGGCATAAAGAGGTGTCATTTTTAAATTATTTTTCTTCTAATGAAGGTACCATCTTTGCTAGAAGATGTGGGAACCTTTCCTTGTACAGAATACAATTATGCAGAATGGCACAAATTTTGCTGTCATTTGCAGTCCTAAAACTCCTGTGGAGCTATTGAAGCTACATGGGCATTTCAGAGAAGAACATATTTTAACTCTTAGACACTCTCCAGGTTTTTTTGCAGCAAGAGCTGTCACTTCCCACTCAATTCTTCTGCTAAGACATCACTTCTCCTCTGCTGCAATCTGAACTGAGCCACGTTCTGTCACAGCAATGTGATGTTTGGTACCTGGGCCAGAGGTTTTTTCCTGAAATTGGGTCTCACTTTAGGAGCATGATTAGAAGCCAACATAAACACCATGCAAGGACCCTCAGTTCAGTTGTTTCCCTTCTCAAGACTCCCCTCCATTTTTATTTAGAAAATGGGATGCTGGGAATAAGCTTCTCACATTTCTTGTTCTTGGCTGGATGTTGTGGGTGCTACGGCTACAGACATCATAGTAAAACAAGAAACATCCCTCAGCTTTAAGGTTCTTTAAGGTTCATGCTATTGGCACAAAGGCCACATTGTTTCCTCCTATAGAACAACTTTCTGTGCTTCATGCAAATGTCTATCTTTGTTTCTTTTGTCATATCTATTCATAACTTCTACCCCTCTCAGAGAATAGTTGAACATGGTCCTATCTAGGAAATTCAGATCCCTCCTCGTTTCTTCTTTGAAGAGTTATTTAAAACCTTATATGTTATAACAGGCATTCCAGCTCAACCAGCAAAAATTTTACATGTGTTTGTGTAATTCCTTATATGCCACAGGTCTTTAATGTTTAAAACATATTGGATTAGAAACCCTTGACCACTGTCCACCTGGGGCTGGTTTATATCATACCTTTCTTATGCCTTTAGTTGGAAAGCAGAAATCAGTGACAGCCCAACCCAAAGTCCTGTTCTGAAATAGCATGGTTCCTATTACCAGGTACCCCCTGCAAAACAAAAGCAGTCAACAACACACTTGTCACAGTAATCTACATTGTGGAACAGATGCTAGAGAAAATGTAAGTTGCCTTTATGATGTGGTTTCTAGGTATTTCTCAAGTCAGTTTTCAGATATATGCTCCAGGAGAAAGCACTGCTATTCCCCCCATTCTCCCCTCAGGCCAGCAAAGTCTGCTTCATTAATCACTAAGGTTAAAAGACAAATAAATTTGAGGCAAATAAATGTACATTCCTAAATGAGGAAAGAGCTATTATTGTAAGAATATCCCAAGATTATCACATGCTTAGTTGCAATTTCAATGCAGTTTTTTTAAACCCTGGTGTTTGTTTACCTTGCATGTTTGGAGTTCCTAATACAGGGTTGATCATTGCATGTTTTAAGAGAGAAACCATGCTCATCAGGAAGAGCAGGGTTAGAAGCAAAGGATGGAAGGAGGTGCCATCACAGAGGCAGAAGGCACGGACACTATGATGAGGGGCCAAGGAGGGCTGGCCTCACACAAAGCCCCAGCCTCACTGGTAACCTAAGTTACATACACAGAGCATGGTGTTTTCCGCAAAGTTTTTGGTGTTTTTCCCAAAGTACATAGATGTGTGCAGTCCCCAACTCACAGATTGTAAATTATTGCTTTCTCAAGGGTTCAGGAACGTACAAAGATTCCTCTCCGGAAGTTGCTTGCAGTGTTATGAAATGAACTGATTTGGGGGTTATTGCAGTCATAGCTGTGCTAAGAAAGGCAGGTGTCTGCCCACAGAGAAAAGGGGAGCAAAGGGGCAGGAGTAGGGGTGCGATGGGGGCAAAGGCAATCAGTTGCCCCATCCTTAAGAGCTCCTGCTTGCCCACAGAAATAAAGGGAAGCAGTTAAAGGAGAGATGCCCTTTCACAGAAAAATGTATAATGGAAATGCAATTCATCTTAAATACATTGTGAATATTGTGAGTGATTGATAAGTTACTGCAGGTTTCACTGGAGGCGCTGTTTTATGTCCTTAAAACCCACAGGTTTGTTTTTAACAGCATGTGATTTATAAAACATCTGCAAATTTAAAAACATGCCTAGGTTGAAGCTGACAATCGAGAACAGGGCACAAACAAGGCGGGTTTATTTTAGTGAGATTATTAAATAAAAATAAATGTTCTTTTCAAAGTTTTAGGGGTGAAAAATGCAGGTGTACACTGAATACTCTTTCAGAATTACAAAAAGAAAGTTAGAAAATCCTATGCACAGAATGTATTTACTAAAATAAAATAGAATAAAATAAATCAGTGTGTTCACAGTCAATCATTTCGTTGCCTTAGTAAAAATAAACACACAATTATTAAACCAGAAATCTTCTGCTCTGTTAAAGTCAAGAGGTGAACACTGGATTCTGAAAAGATGACAGATCCAAAGGGCAAAACACACTCAAATTTCTCTGGGAAGCATTTGCTGCATGAGCAGAGCATTTACAACTCTCTGTGTGCAGTCTTCAGCATTTTCTTTTTTTTTTTTTTTTCCTTTTTTAGAAAATAAAGAAGGGGGGAGAGCTGCTTCTGGTTTACAGGCTACAAGACAGGATTTGCAACATGCCATATTTTGTGTGGTCTAGCAAGCTACTACTGGTTCAGGGAGCATACTATTTGCAAGTGTTTTCCTAGATAATAACACCACATGCAAGCATTTTATACTCGAGTCATATAGAAGGTTTATAATCCGAATGTATAAATACCCAAATAACCTTGTGCTAAGGAAGGTAAGGCATGCTAGAGGGAAAACAAATAACAAGAAATCATGTTTGAGGAAGAAAAAATATAAGGGAGGGTGAGGGAAGGTGCTGCTGCTATTTTTCTAGTGCTGTGACGTGGTTTGTGAGGAACTTTACATTCCTTGAATATAATGTTATTTTATAACCATGCTTTATCCTTTCAAATTATTAATAAGATGATTTAAGCTATCTCCTACCAAGGACTTGATCTGGGGGTAGGAACACACAGGAAAAGAGAAGGTGCTTCACTGCTTGCTGTATTCTGGAAGTATTACTTAAATTATATTCAAGTCATCAGATAATTATGAACTTTCTTTTCCTTTATATTTATATGGAATATTTATTGAATTGCACAGTGTGCTTTTACAATAAAGTGCTTTTTACGTCGGTTTCTTTGTTCATCCAAAATAAAACTGACAGTTATCCTTTTATAAGCTATTCTGAGAACATTTTCTCTTCTTTGAAACTGATTGATGCACTACTTTAAATGTTCCTGCAAATATCGTTTCAATTCAAGTTTCTGCATAATGTAATAAGAAGATAAAAGAATTCTATACTTCAACAAGAGACATTACAAAGCAACTAGAGACATTATCAAGGGCATTAACAAGCTCCTAATAGCAATAAAACCTTTTAACTGTCTGATGTAGAACATGCTCCCACCAAACCACCACATATTATGGTAATTGACTCCAATTTCTGAATCTTTCATTGCAAAGTTACAAAGAGTTAGGGAGAACTGAAAAGTGAACCTGGAATCTACAGCTTAGTTGCTTATCTGTTTTTCATTATTGTTATTACAGCGTTTTCTTTATAATATACAGAATCAGCATGAGTCCCAGCTGCAGCAGCAGCATTTTATATTCCGCTCTGAGGCTATTGACTCTCATGTTACTCTTGTTTCTCAATACTTGAAAGTACATGGGTTTAGTCCTTCTAACAACTTACAATTTAAACAGTATTAAAATGTGTGAATTAGTCCTATTTAAGCCACTTTACACATTCATTCACTGGAACATTGGACGTTGAGAAAGTTAAATATAACTTAACCTCAACACTCTAATTTATCTTTGGAAATAACAAGGGGTATGTTGTTTACTTTTCTTTTTTGGATTCCACTCTTAAAAACATTAAAACTCAGCCTTCCTGCAGTCCCATGAAAATAAATACAAAATTCAGTAAACTGTAAAAATAAAACCAGAACCTGAAGCAGAGAAGTGGAGAAGTGACATGAGGCTCTCTGGTGATTAACCTGCAGCGTAAAGCCATATGTCCTGCTGACACGTCTATCATACCATGTCATTCTTCACTGGCTGGCAACCTGTTTACTTGAGATGGGCAATCCTATTGGTATCTAGAATCGTGTTCCAAAAAAGAAGCTGTCATTTTGTGTCTCTGGAACAATCCTGGCTTAATGGAGAAAATGCCAAGAAACAAAGTACAGAAAAATTATCTCCAAAAGTAAAAAACCAACTAATCAAACAAATAAATAAGCCTGTCTCGAGGCCAAAGCCTGGAGTTCAGACATCACAAAACCTGTCAGGCTCCATCCACATTAAAATGATCGGCTTCGGAGTGTATATGCAATGTTTACAGAAGAAAGGCACGTTGGAAACACTGAACAGCATAACTGGACTACACGTCTTTCTCTCAGAAGAGCAACTACGTCATTTCTGAAGCTCTTGCTGATGTTGTGAAAGAGGATCACTTGGACTTCACTGAGATCATAAAAGCACAGCATGTAATTTCTATCTACTCTGGAAAAGTAGTTCTACTATTTCCTGCAATGTTTAATGGCACCATCCTTTCATTACAGTGTAAATTAAAGTAATCCTTTATTATTGCCATTATCAAAGGCTGCTTTAATTAGACTCACTTAAATGTTTGTTAAGGTTTTTGACAACAAAGCACACAATTATTTCACAGTTACAAACATGCTTTCCACATGGTTACTAATGAGCCTCCTGAAGCCTACTCAGAACTAAAATAAAAGCAGGACAAACTCCTTTTTCCCCAAAATCTGGGAGTGTTCTCTTCCAATTGCAGCTATTGAAAAAGTTTGTAGGGGAGAAAAACAAACAAACAAAAAATAAGGCTTGAGGAGCAATAGAAACAGAAGAAACCTGCAGTGACACCAATTATGTAAGTGAAACATTTTATCAAAACATTTTAACTACTCTGATTCCACTTCAACAAAACACAAAGCGGAGTTTTTGCCTGACACCAGGTTTTCTTTATAAATTGCACTGAAATCTGTATAGTTTTGCCTGTTTCTTATCCCAGTCTACTATATCTCTGGTGTTAACTCATTAAATGTTATGACTGGGATATTAGCCTTTTCAAAACAGAACCGGCATCACTCACTGCCCTATTATCATAGAATCATAGAATCAGCAGGTTGGAAAAGATCTCTGAGATCATTGAGTCCAACCATACCTACTTCTGCAGTGAATCAAAGCCCACTGCTAGCACTGCTCTGTATCGTGAATCAACCTTTTGAATGGCAGCATCGCTAAAGGTATTTTGGGGGCATTTTAGAAGAATACTGTTGTTAAAGCAGTACATTTCCGAGTCATTATTTTACAGGAAATAAGCAGAAAGAAGCCAACAATCAGAGTATGGGAAGGGGAATAATCAGGCATCACAACGCTGTCTTAAGTAGAAAATCATAGAATAGTTTGGGACCTTAAGGATCATCCAGTTCCAACCCCTGTGCCATGGGCAGGGACATCCCACTAGACCAGGCTGCCCAGAGCCCCATCCAACCTGGTTTGAACACCTCAGGGATGGGGCAGCCACAGCTTCCCTGGGCAACCTGGGCCTGTGCCTCACTGCTCTCATGGTGAAGAAATTCCTCCTTATGTCTAGTCTAAATCTGCCCCTTTCCAGTTTATACCCACTGTCCCTATCACTACAAATCTTTGAGAGTCACAATATAAATCTCGCTGGTGCTGCCTTAAGAAACACAGAGCGTAACTTACAAAACAGACAACTAACTTATCCCCTGTAAACAGGTCACCATTAGATTACCGCTAAGCCTGAATGACAGCCAAGCCTTTCAGGTAAACAGGCGGGCTGGGACCGAAAGTACACATCACCGTAGTCACGTCTTAAAAGAAGAAAAAAAAAACCAAAAACCCCCAGAATCGAACCCCTGTGCGGCGGCGCCGAGAACGCCTGGCAGCCCGCGGCCTGCTCCGGCGCGCGGAGCACGAGCAGCCCCTAGCGGAGCGGCCCAGCTCCTCGCCCTGTGCTTCCCCGGTTTTCCTCCCTCTGGCCCGCAGAGAAAGGGGAACAAAATAAGCGTCTTTAGAAAGCAGGTTTAACAGGCAAGCTGCTGTGCGCGAAGTGGGAATCCTGTGGAAAACGTCCTCGACCTGCCCCTCGCCGCATCTACAAAGGCGCCTGTGATATTTAGGGAGAGATTCGGGGTTTCTTAGGCAAACGCAGGCAAAGCACAGCAAGGGCCACAAAGCTACAGATATAATGACAAGAATAATTTTTTTCCCATTACGCCACAATTTTAGGTGACTCCAAGAGGTGCACCTGGCAGAATCATAGAATCACCAGGTTGGAAGAGATCCACCAGATCATCGAGTCCAACCATTCCTATCAAACACCATGCACCCTCAGCAACTCATCCACCTGTCCCTTAAACACCTCCAGGGAAGGTGACTCAACCACCTCCCTGGGCAGCCTGTTCCAGTGCCCAATATGACCCTTTCCATGAAATTTTTTTTCCTAATGTTCAGCCCAAATCTCCCCTGGTGGAAGGAATGCAACCAGGGATCACAGAGCTCTGTCTTTGCTTACAGTCTGGGGCAGCTCTGGAAAGCACCCAGACAGGACAAAAAAGCAAGCAGGAGAGCACAGAGCTCAGGTTTTTCTAGCAAGCTTGAAAGCACGAGCACAAACCACTGCTTTATCCCCTACGTTTCAGGCTGAGTCTTTTGACCTCTCTCCTGCCAGAGCTGGAATCTCACAGAATCACCGGGTTGGAAGAGACCCACTGGATCATCGAGTCCAACCACTCCCACAAAACCATCATAAGGCCTGAAGTTTCACAGGCCTGTGTTATCTAAACATAAGAGCTCTGCTTGTTAAATACACAAGGCAAAACATCAATTAGTGCAATATACGTGGTTTTCTACATTCCAGCTGCAAGGTCACTTGAGCGTATCTATAGTCACTCTCGCCAATCTTTCATCATATTCCCACATTAGGTGATGAATCTCTTGTTTAGCAAAGACACTAGGAGAAGCCATGAAGAGCCAGGCTCCTCGGGGTGTGAAATGCTGGTGCAGTTTTCCCCTCGGGGATGGCCCACTTCCACCCAGGACGTGCTCACCCAGCAGGAAAGTTCTAGCTGCTCCGCAACCTGGGCCCAAATGTAGTTGTAACTCAGGCTCTGCAAGCCTGAGCCATTCCTCCAGCACACAGAAAAATGAAAGTAGTAAGATCACACAGATTCTGGTTACAAAAATCAGTTTGATTATGATTTAGAGGGATCGGTGAAAGCAAATAAATCACTGAAAGGAGTATAAAAATCTCCTTTGTAAGTTTCTACTAAATGTCACTTTATTTGAACAAGAAAGGGAGGAATGAACGTGAAGACAGCAAATAGTGTGAACAAACTCAGTCTTAAGTAATGATTAATAATTGCTACTTACCTGACTGAAAAAGCACCAGGAGAGCCCTGGGGGACTGCCCCCACAGGCACTGAGCTCTGGTATAGAGACTCAAAGGGTTCACACTAAACCCCAGTCAGGGGTCATCAGTCTCCTACACGTGGTGTCTCTGCACACTCTCTCCTACAACCTCATAATCCCCAAAACACACAGGTCTGGACACACTGAGCACAAATACAGGAGCTGCTGCTCAGTGCCTGGTGGCTGTGCAAGCACAGCCAGCAACTCAGGCCACCTCACAGCAATCCCTTGGACCTACATATCTCACAGAATCACAGAATCACCGGGTTGGAAGAGACCCACCGGATCATCGAGTCCAACCATTCCCACCAAACACTAAACCATGTCCCTCAGGACCTCGTCTACTCGTGCTTTAAACACCCCCAGGGAAGGCGAATCAAGCACCCGCCTGGGCAGCATATTCCAATGCCTAATGACCCTTTCCGTAAAAAACTTCGTCCTAATCTCTAGCCTAAATCTCCCCTGGCAGAGCTTGAGGCCATTCCCCCTCGTCCTGTCCCCTGTCACTTGGGAGAAGAGGCCAGCTCCCTCCTCTCCACAACCTCCCTTCAGGTAGTTGTAGAGAGCAATGAGGTAGAGAGCAATCTCCCAATAACTTCTTCAAGAGGACACATCAAACCACTATACACCAGCTCCTCTCCTACTCCTGCATCTTTTTTACAGGCAGAGATGGATGGTCTTTGTAAACACTTTGATACTTTACTGGGTTAAGATAGCACGAGCAGCTCGTGTGCTGCTACTGAGCCACAACAGTGGGAGCTGCTATACCAGCTGAAAATGTGAGGTGAAGGACATCTGCCTAAATCAAAGACTTCAGCACGATGCATGACTCATTCTTGCACCTAGGAAAGGAGGTGTTTTTGCTTATTCATGGAACACAGGTGGCACCAGCAGCTGAATTTTACAACCCTGTTTGCTTCTTCCTACACAAAAAGTGAGACCCTGCAGAGTATTCTTGAAAGTTCGCTACTTCAGTGTAGCTACATAGTTTTTAGCCTGCATTCCACCCCAGACTAACAATTTTTCAAAAATAAGTGGGGAAAAAATCAATCTTTTTTTAAAAATAATAAAAATAAACCCCAAAACTAAACAGAAAAAGAGACTCATTTTTTAAATCCCATCTGAAGTTACAAATCTCTCCAGGGTCATTCCAGGAGCAGTGGGTAGGACTGGATTCTGCTGATTAAAAGACCCTACATTAGCCCACAGAATTATTTTTAGGAATTAGCCAAACAGAACAAATACAAATTATTAAATATAATCTGGAAAGACTCTGCACTGGGTAAACAGATTCTGTCCTTCTCTCTTCCCTCTGTTTCATAGGCTTGTCAGACAATTCAGGTTGGAAGGGACCATGGGAGTCCATCCTTTTCAGCCTATGCTCAGGACAGGGTCAGCCATGAGTCCCAACAAGGTGACTCAGGGTTTTGTCCAGTTCAGTCTTGAAAGTCTCCAAGGGTGGAGACAGCACAACATTTCTGGATCCTTGCTGCACTACTGGTCCACCTTCATAAGGAAAGACCCTCACTTCAAGTCTGTTTGTCAGACCCCAGGCAGTTTTCCACAGACCTGCTCCCAGCCAGTCCACCCCAAGGGAACTCCAGGGGTTCCTTCTTCCTCAGGGAAAGACTTTGTATTTGACCCCACTGAGTTTCATGAGGTCTCTGGCAGCCCTATTCTCCATCCTGGCTGGGTCTCTCCAAAGATCCGCCTAGTCCTCAAGTACGTTGATTGGCATCCATCCCCCATTTTGGTGACAAATTTATAAGAGTGCACCCACCCTCCCAGGTCACAGACAAGGATGTCAAACAGGACAGGTTCCAGGATAAATACCTGGTACTCCACTTACAATACACATCATGAGACCCATCACCCGTCTCCCACAACCCACTGAGACCCATCACCCAATCAGTTTGTACCTAGTTAGTCATTCACCCATTCAGGCCTTAACATCCTAATTTGGACACTTGTTAGCATCCTCCTTTTTAAAAGCTTTTTCTCTTTCACTGATGTAACTTAGAAAGAACTGTTGGTGTATGAATCTGTTTAACAGGTAAAGTAAGCAACCCAGTCACTGGAAAAGGTCATTTCTCCCAGCAAAGAGCAGAGAACAGAGAAAGCCACAGGAATGCCTTCTTTGCTTCAGTCTTTAATAGTAAGGAAAGTTGTTTCCTGCGTGTACATCCCCACGAGCNTCACTGATGTAACTTAGAAAGAACTGTTGGTGTATGAATCTGTTTAACAGGTAAAGTAAGCAACCCAGTCACTGGAAAAGGTCATTTATCCCAGCAAAGAGCGGAGAACAGAGAAAGCCACAGGAATGCCTTCTTTGCTTCAGTCTTTAATAGTAAGGAAAGTTGTTTCCTGCGTGTACATCCCCACGAGCTAGAGCAGCAGAACAAAGCTCCCATGATCCAAGGGGAAGTGGTTAGAGATTTGCTTGGCCAGTTAGACACTCACAAGTCTATGGGGCCGGATGGGATCCACCCGAGAGTATTGAGGGAGCTGGCAGATGTGCTTGCCAAACCCCTTTCCATCATCT